>PVIJ01011075.1:29752-56687 GCA_004024925.1 Scalopus aquaticus
AAATGCAAATCAAAACCACTATGAGATACCACCTCACACCTGTGAGGATGGCACACATTAAAAATATAGGCAACAACAAATGCTGGAAAGGATGTGGAGAAAAAGGAACTCTTCTACACTGCTGGTGGGAATGTGAATTGGTCCAACCACTATGGAAAGCTGTATGGCGATTCCTCAAACTGCTAAACATGGAGCTTCCTTTATGGAATTTTATCTGTTGTGGAATCTATGGCTTCTTAGGTGTGGTTGGGTTAATCTGTAAGAACTGGTGGTTCTTTATAATTAAATGAGGGACAGCTCACCCCTGGGGGGTGGGGGGGCCTTTGGTCTTTACCTACAGATTTTCCTTTGCTGGTTTAATGACTTTAGTCCTTTCTATCCCCACTGCTAATTTCTGGCCTTGTGAAGCTTCTGTCCTAAATTTTCTACTCCACTCTTCCATCAGTGAGTGTGTGTGTACTTTCATAGTGCTCCATACAAATAGCATATATACCGTTTCACTTTTCTGTTTTGTATCAGCATTTCCAAAATCATTTTTTTCCTGGTTGCATAGCAGTCTGTAATATGGGTGTACCGTAACTTGTTAGTCAGGCTCCTCTTAATGGGTATTTAGCTTGTTTCTATTTTTTTTGTTTTTAAAGATTTATTTTAATTATTTATGCATATAAGAACTGCAGTGTAGGCCAGAGGTGCAGGGGATAAGAAGATTCACCAGAGGCAGAGTGGGGAGCAGAACAGGCAGATCTACTGAAATACAGTGCTGAGGGGAGCAGTGGACGAGACAGGAGAGGTTTGCTGCTCCATGCAGCTCAGCTCCCTGGCTGGGGATCGAACTCAGGCCATGGTGGTGATAGCACTGAGACTTAACCCCTGTGCCACCAGTGAGGCCCTGTTTCTAATTTTTATTGAACAGTGCTGTTACAAATTACTAAATCTGAAATTGCTCAGTAACACAGATGTACATTTATAATTTTAACGGCTCTTTCTAAAATGCTCACTGAAGTATTTGTACCATGTTACACTATACCAGCAGTGTCTGTCAACTTATCATCTAGCAGGCATTCTTTATTTTTTAAAGATTTATTTATTTATACATGCAAGCTGGGTGTGGCCAGAGGTGTGGGGTGGCGAGAGGGTTCACCAGAGACACAGCGGGGAGCAGAACAGGCAGAGCAGAAATACACTGCTGAGGGGAGCAGTGGGCAAGGCAGGAGAGGTCTGCTGCGCCATGTGGGATTCTCCCCGGCCGGGTATCAAACTCGGCATGGCCACTGCCGACAGCTCCGCAGCGCAGCGCTTAACCGCTGCGCCACCAGGGAGGCCCCTAGCAGGCATTCTTAAATTTTTTTTTGTCATTCTCAGTAATGTTAGTGAGCAGGCTGAGGGGTGCCTTGGGACCCCCAAACCTGCACATTGTAGTGGGGTCCAGCCATCCATGCATACAAAGACAAACAACTCTTAGTGTGAAAGAATTTTAATAGGAGCAGTGTGGGAAGAGAGAGAAAGAAGCGAGGGGGATAGTTTCCAAGTAAGACACCCAAAGTCACCATTGTCTTGTGGCTAAATGTCCAGCCAGGGCCAGCCTGAAGCAAGGCTGCTAAGGCCCAAAAGCTTGCCTGGACTTTCAGGCACCTTCTAGTGGAGAGCCGCAGGATGGGGGCAAAAAGGGCCAGGTAAATCTGGGATAAAAGGAGCAAAATCAGAAGTACAAATCAAGATAACAGCTGCCACCATCAGCCTTCCCGCCTCCCTCCCGAGTCCTCAGGTCCCTGGTACAAGTCCAAAGCCGAGAAGCAAGTGGGTCCTTCTCGTGTCTCCCTGAGCCCAACTGCCTTCTGTGTGTAGCAGCTTCACCTGGCTGCTCCACCCATATGTTGTGTGACTAACTTTGTGTTTTTCTTTAACATTTTGATGGCATGGTATTTCAGTATATAGGTATACCACACTTTAACAGTTCTCTTACTATTGAATTTTTAGGCTATTTCCATTGTTTTGCGCTCATAGTGAGTATACCACAGATAAATTAGTGTACCTGTATTTTTCATTTTTTTATGATAATAAAGTGCTGATTCAAAAGAAACATCCATTTTGATGCCCTCGTTCTGTCTCTATGTACGTGTTTACACACCCTCTCCTAGCACGGCCAGCTGGGTTGTGTTTTTAAGTTTTGTCAATTTGAGAA
The DNA here is from genome assembly GCA_004024925.1 of Scalopus aquaticus. NCBI lineage: Eukaryota > Metazoa > Chordata > Mammalia > Eulipotyphla > Talpidae > Scalopus > Scalopus aquaticus. Next base: position 31,935 of record PVIJ01011075.1, read on the forward strand.
AGAATTATATCACGTTAGTGTTTCTCTGTTTATTGATGAAGTTGTTAGGCATTTAAAGCTATTTTAATATCTCCTTTTAAAGTATTTGTTCATATACTTTGCCCATTTTTCAACTGTTTTGACTTCTACAGAATTGTAAGAGACTTTTATAAACTTCTCTGCCATATATAAGTATTTTTTATAATTGGTCTTTTTTTGAGTAAACGGCATTTTTTAGATGCATAAAAACTTCTGTGGTAGATCTCAGTTTGTTCTGGTGTTTGTCCTTAGAAATGCCTTCTCTAGAAGTCATTGGGTTTGTCATGGAGAGGGGACTGAACTTTGTTGTTTATTTGTATTTAGCAAGTAGCATCTATTTCAAGAACTCTTCTTTTTTCACTGACTGGAAACGGCCTTCTGGCCTGGCCTCTGCCTACCCACCTTGATAGCCCCTGCCCGATGCGCCTGCTTCCCGCTGTGCTGCCGCGCTCCGCTTCCCTCCCTCCACTCGGGCTGCTGGATCCCCCGCATCTGGAAATCGGTAGTAGCCCCCCACAGAAGCCCCCGCCACACCTGCATCTGTGCGGCTTTCACCTGCGTCTGTGGGTCTCAGTTGAAATCTTTGTTCCCGCCGCGCCTCTGACCACTGTCCCGCTGCGGAAGGCGGATCTGGTCCCCGGCGGTGAGGAGACGGTTGTAGCTGCCTGGAGCCCGTCACGGAGAAGACACTTGGACACATAGATCGAATGAACTAGAGCTTAATCATACGTCCTGACGTGTATATGTTTGGCTGGTTTTTCTTTTCCTAAAATTTGTTCAGTACTCACTCTCCTGTGTCTGCACTGTCCACCATGGTGGCCTCGGATCCATGCAGCCATTGAGCAGGTGAAGTGTGGTTATTCCCAAATTGAGATGTGCGATGAATGTAAAATGCACATCTGATTCACAACCTTTGGGAAAAAAGAATGAGAGAAATATCTCATAACTCCTTAATATCAATGTTTGTTGAAATGTTTTAAAATATATTGGGTTCAATAAAATGTGCTAAAATTTATTATTATTTTTTTAATTTTTATTTTTAAAGTAACTGCTGGAAAACAGTAAATTACATATGGGGCTTGCATTATATTTCTATTGGGCAGTAATTTATAGGTGAATTTTAAAATCATTTTGTAATTTCTAAGAGAAGATTCCATTGGGCTACATTGTATTTTCAAGTTAAAGTCTTATCGTTTTCTTCTCGTAAATCCTGATTATTTTTTGTTTATTCACCTGGGTGTTTTGTAGTATCTGTTTTTACTGTGGTTGTAACCTGTCATTATTGTATCTAACTTCCTAACTTTTTGTGAACAATAATTTTTTAAACCCTCTGTTTATTACATCCTGATTTCAATCTCCCCCCGCCCCCAACTGATTCTCTTGGGTTTTCTATGTAAATAGCCATACTTGGATGTACTAGTAATTTTGTCTTTTCTAGTCACTGTCTGTCTGAATTTTGTTTGGTGTTTTGGTGGGAGTCTCCAGGACAATGTTATGTAAGAGAAGTGATGGGCAGACAGCTTTGTATGTCCTCCCAGGCACCGGTGGGGATTCTTTGCTAACGTATTTTCCAGTATGCGCCAGGGAACACTCATTCTCTGGAATATTAATGTGTGTTCCTTGAGAGAGGAGCTTCACTGTTAAATGAGCTTGCAAACTGCTGAGTTAAATGGAATTTTTGTCTGTAGGACTTTTCAGATGGATTATTGTGCTAATGTGTTTTTTAATCCTGAGGAGCTGGTGATATTAAGGCTAGCTATAGGTTTGTGTTTCACTGAATACGTTCTGGAAAATTCATCTGTAACGTTCCCTTTTTAAGAATAATTGGTGCCATTGGTTTGCAGTAGATACTGTTTATTACGATTTTTTTTTCTATTCCTAGCTTATTGAGTGTTTTTCCTTACTTTGAAAAGGTCTTTAACTTTCTGAAATGCATATTTGCCATGATATTGATTTGGCCATGTGGTTTTTCTCCTTTCACTTACTGATGTTGTGAATTATGTTTGTGTATTTCCTAACAGCGAGCCATCTGTGTATTTGTGAAGCAACCATTTTTGTCATAGGTTCTATTTGCTAGTGTTTTTGTTAGGCCTTTAAAATCCATGTGCTTAGGTAAAGTTCCCATTCTCCTTTATACTCTCTGCCATCTTCTGGTGTCAGATTTATGTCATATGAACTGAGATGCTTTAAATGTTTTAACATGTGTCTGGAACCACGAAGGCCTGAAGATCATTTGTGCCTTGGCAATTCTGTTTCTTTTTTATTTAGTTCTGCCAATTTATGTTATCCTAAAAATAGGTCCATTCTGTACAGATTTCAAGTGACCTTCGGTCATAAATCTCGGATAAGTCACGGCACAGTATTCCCCTTTACAGTGTTCTCAGAGCCTGACATGAAGTTCTGGCAAGAGCTAGTCGTGTTCACCGACAGAGTCTTTCCTGTAAGAGTCTTAGATTTAGTTGCACACTCTCTTGTCCTGTAATGTAATTTTTTCCTCTCTTGTCCACGTTTGCGTCCTTTGGGTTTAACTTGCTGTTCCTCTTCTAACCTCTTAAGTTGACTAATTTCATATATTTTTGTTCTTTATTGATTAATGATAGAAATCTCTAAGTCACTGATTTTCCTTACTGAAATCTGTTATTTCAAAACTCCCAGCATTTCATTATGAAAACATTTTAAAAAGCTGAACCCCCATATTCCCCGCGTGTAGATGCCATGCTTGCTGACATCTGGCTGCGTTTGCTCTGTCACGTACCCGTCACATAGCTGCCTCTTTCGAGATGTATTCTCAAGTGAGTTGGAGACCTAAGTAAACTTCACTTCTAATCCCCCCTTCTTGCTGCATATTTCATATGGGTTTTCTTATTTCCTAAAAATGTTTTCTTCCTTTTTGGTTTTCTTTGCTTTAGTAAGCATTAAAGCAGAGAATGCTTTAATTTAGGAGGTATTTAAGTTTCTACTGGTTGAGTTTTAAAAATTAAAATATAGTTGCTAGATCTATTTTTGTTGTGTTTACACAGCCTGTGCGATATACATTACCTTGGTTTTGAGTGACTTTGTGATGCAGATTCGAGGCAGGGGGCAGCCTGTCTAGGTGTGCCAGCCTCGGGAGCCCTTGTGGAGGACCACACACTGTGGTGTGCCCATCGCTCTGTCTAAAGCTCTCCCCCAAAGGTGTGGAGCATTGCTCTGTGAATTTCCAACCCCAAAGGCTATAAAGGTGTGCACAGCTGTAGAGGAAAAATGCAAATCAGGACGGCTCAAGATTCTGAACTAAAAAGGGTGTAGCTGCATTCATTGTGCCCAGTGTGTAGACTCCTTCAGGCCCTCAAAAGTATGTGACATAGAAAAATATTTTTCCTAAAAGGACAGCAAATGCTCAGAGCTAAGATGTGTGTGTGCCACACATTTGAATTTTGATCAAGATGAATGTTTGGCAGTTATGACACTGGGCTAAATGATCACAAGGTTACTTGGTTCTAGATGAATCACTCAGAGTTCAAAGGCTGAAAAATAGTGAGACGTAGGCTGCTCAGGCGGCCCCGACAAGGTGCAGGAGGTGATGGCGGTGGTGGTCTTTTTTGCACGCTTAAGTCTGCGCCCTTGTACTTAGCAGGGAGTCACTGGTAAATCACGAAACTCTCTCTCTCCACAGATTACGCTTCATGTCAGTAGAAATGGACAGCAGCAGTTTTATTCAGTTTGATGTGCCCGAGTACAGCAGCACCGTGCTGAGCCAGCTAAACGAACTTCGCCTGCAAGGGAAACTATGTGACATCATTGTCCACATTCAGGGTCAGCCGTTCCGAGCCCACAAAGCCGTCCTTGCTGCCAGCTCTCCGTATTTCCGGGACCATTCAGCATTAAGTACCATGAGTGGCTTGTCAATATCAGTGATTAAGAATCCCAATGTGTTTGAACAGTTGCTTTCATTTTGTTACACTGGAAGAATGTCTTTGCAGCTGAAGGACGTGGTCAGCTTTCTCACCGCAGCCAGCTTTCTGCAGATGCAGTGCGTCATCGACAAGTGCACGCAGATCCTGGAGAGCATCCACTCCAAAATCAGCGTTGGAGATGTCGATTCTGTCACCGTCGGTGCTGAAGAGACACCAGAGAGTCAGAATGGCGTCAAAGACAGCAGCTTCTTCGCCAACCCCGTGGAGATCTCCCCCCCGTATTGCTCTCAGGTACGGCAGCCCACCGCGAGCACCGACCTTCGCATGGAGACGACCCCCAGCAAAGCTCTGCGCAGCCGCCTGCAGGAGGAGGGGCACTCGGACCGAGGGAGCAGCGGGAGCGTCTCCGAGTATGAGATTCAGATCGAGGGCGACCACGAGCAGGGGGACCTGTTGGTGAGGGAGAGCCAGATCACCGAGGTGAAGGTGAAGATGGAGAAGTCCGACCGGCCCAGCTGTTCCGACAGCTCGTCCCTGGGGGATGACGGGTACCACACCGAGATGGTGGATGGCGAGCAGGTCGTGGCCGTCAATGTGGGTTCCTACGGCTCGGTGCTCCAGCACGCCTACTCCTACTCCCAGGCGGCCTCGCAGCCGGCCGGCGTGTCAGAAGCGTTTGGGGCTTTGAGTAACTCCAGTCCGTCCAGGTCGATGCTGAGCTGTTTCCGAGGGGGGCGCGCCCGCCAGAAGCGGGCCCTGTCTGTCCACCTGCACAGTGACCTGCAGGGCCTGGTGCAGGGCTCTGACGGCGAGGCCGTGATGAGTAACCCCGGGTACGAGAGCAGTCCCCGGGAGAGGAGCGCGCGGGGCCACTGGTACCCGTACAACGAGAGGCTCATCTGCATTTACTGTGGCAAGTCCTTCAACCAGAAAGGCAGCCTCGACAGGCACATGCGGCTGCACATGGGCATCACCCCCTTCGTGTGCAAGTTCTGCGGGAAAAAGTACACGCGGAAGGACCAGCTGGAGTACCACATCCGGGGCCACACTGACGATAAGCCGTTCCGCTGTGAGATCTGCGGGAAGTGCTTTCCTTTCCAAGGTACCCTCAACCAGCACCTGCGGAAAAACCACCCCGGAGTGGCCGAAGTCAGGAGTCGCATCGAGTCCCCCGAGAGAACAGACGTGTACGTGGAACAGAAACTAGAAAATGATGCCTCGGCCTCTGAGATGGCCCTGGATGCCCGCATGGAAATTCACACAGTGTCGGACGCGCCCGATTAAGGTGGCAAAGACGTGCACCCAGACAAAGCACACTGATCGATGCATCTTCGTGATTTGCTTTGTTGTACTCTTGGTTTTCCCAACCATCTGGAAATCTCTTGGTCTCTTGGCAGTTTTTCTGAGGTTTCTGGAAGGAACACTTCATTGTGTTTATCCTTACCCCTCCCTCCTTCCCCCAAGGAGCTCAAAGCATGAAGGGCAACGCATCCAGGGAAAACACAGGCTGACAGTATTCCTCTTTGGCTGAACTCTTAATCCAGAATCTGCCAGTGATTTAGCTAATGCCAACTGGTCGACCCCACATGCTCTGCCAAAGGCAGACTCTCTCATTGCGTGCACTGGCGCTGGTGCATTTCCGTGGAGAGGGCCTGGGAGGGCGTCAGCTGATACAAATGGGTAACCTTTTCTAATTTAAAATTACTTTTAGGGGGTAGTTAAGACAATTTATATATATATATAATAAAGTGATTATTATATATATAGTATATATACATTCTCAAATTTGATTTTATTCTGGTTGAGGTGAATGTAAGAGGAATATATAATTTAATACAGTGTGGACAGGGCTTTTGACTCTGTCTCATCCCTACCTAATATGTTAGGGTTTTGCCCCTTTATTTCCCTTACGAAAGAATGTTAATAGGTTTTCATATATATTAATCATTGTGTCCAAAAGCAAGCAAAGCAAATCACAGTGTTCATAGCTCTGCTTCATAACAAACACATAAACCAAATGCCATAAAATGCATTCAACTCTAGTTGGAAACCATTTGGGATTTTTGTCAGTTGTCCAGTAGGCGCTGGATGACCGTGGTGCTGACCTTTTTACATTGTCGTGTTGTATTAGCCAACCCCAAAGGAGCAGTGGTTTTCCATGTTTTTACTGGCCTACGAATCTACCTTCATTCCGTACTGTAGAGACATGCATACCAGGTAACTAACTCGAATCACTCTACCGGGAGTTAGTACTCGCACTAAAGGAAAGGGATTTGTAGCTCTGGCTACAAGATTCTCCGAGCAGTGTTGTGGTTTTTTGTTTTTTTTCCTTTCTCTTTTCAAACAGCCAGTTCAGGTGCACAGCAACTTTTTCTATATGCAGTTCCCAGGGAAACTGCAGAACTTGGAATTTGTACTTTTTGTAAAGATATACTCTATGGGAATTGCAAGCAATATATCTACTTAGTATCGTGTGTGCTAATGAGAGCCCCAGCGGCTCCCCCACTCTCAGTGTTTCCTGCTTCAAGAAACCAACGGTTAAAACGCCCTCTAAGATACTCTGTGTCACCAAATCTCTGTGTGTCACCATATTTTGGTCACGTGGTGCTATTTTTATGTTATGTATCTTTTTTAGGTCAGTATAGTTGTAAAAAATGTGAAATCTTATGGTAATAAGTGAATTACAACTTTTTTTCCTTTCTTGAATTTATAGCTTGAAAAGAGACCTCAAAAGCATGTGCCAGCAAACATATCACTGTATGAAAACCTACCTGGGGCCTGTTTGAATCGTGTTTTGTAACTAGCACTTCAGGAAGTGTCTTCAGTTCTGTCCTCGGCTCCCCGCGCGCTGCTCGTGGACAGGCGGGTTATGGGTGCTCTGGCTGCGGGTCCTGCCGTCTGCAGCTGCTGGCTGCCGGGGGCCGGTCTCCTCCCGCTGTTGGAGAACCTTGGCTCACTAACCACCTAAAGGAAAACAACCGAAAAGACCGACTTCAGAGGCCAGGAGTTAATGGAATATGGATAGATGTTTGCTGGTTTTCCATGCTTTTTTGGCTCTTAAATACCAAGGATGGTAGGTTTTTTGTTTTTTTAAGTTTTTTGGGTTTGGGGTTTTGTTTTTTAATTTTTTTTTGGGGGGGGGAGGGGGAGAAAAAGTCATTCAGACCCTTGTGTGTGCAGCCCCCAGGGGGTGGCTGTGCAGCAGCATCTCTTTAGCACACAGGACCTGCTCTTGTGTGACCTGCTGTGCCACACGTCAGTGTTACGACGTACAGATCACGCTAATCCTGCTGCTCCCGAGGAGCGGCAGTTGCTAAATCGGGTATATAGTATGCCTTTTCCTGTCAGACTGCCTAAGTAAGGGGTTTGGTCTCTCTCTGAAGCACTTGTTCAACTCCTGTCAAAGCCGCGTGCCTCAGGGGGAGGCTGGACCCCAAGTGTTTACCCACTTAAATATGTTCTGGGGTTTCAGGTAAATGTTTGTGATTTTTTTTTTTTCCTTACATGAATACGTTTGGTTTTGATTTTTTTTTTTTAAGGATGCAAAAAATTTGTGTTGTGATACAAATTAAGTTGGTGACAAGAAATGCCCAAGTCAAGGACTAAGAGGTCAGGCTCAGGGAAGGAACCTCCTTTTCACTCAGGCTTGGGGCCTCCTGAGAGGCCTCCAGAGCTTTCTGTGAGACACAAGACATGTCAGGAGTGGGGACCCCCTGGGGCGGCAGCACCTCGGATGTCCTGGTTCTTGTCACCGTGTCAGTCTTAACCTTATTTACACGGAGTTCTTTGTATTTGTAAATTTGTTTGACTGGTTTGAGTTTACCAAAGAGTGACTTATCCAAAATTGTCTTTGACAAAAATATACATTGCTTTGATTGTACAGTTCAGGTTCAAACGTTGTAATGGGACTGTTAAGGGGCAGAAAATTGATTGAGTTTCTAATAATCATGATTCCACGTTTGGCAAGTTCCACTTGCTCCCATTCATGTCACTAACACTTTACCCTTTCCACTGCTAGCAGTGTTAAGAATGAATTCTCAAGCCATAACACAGTACTGTAAGGTTCCGCGGGGCTGACAGGGAGGGGCGCGGAGGCCGGCGCGGAGCAGTGGCCTCCCTGAGCGTGCGCCCCGTCTCGCTTCTCAGTGTGCGTGGCGGGCGAAAGATTAACTCCTTTCAGATCGGGCAGCAGCAATTAATTGTGCCTTGTCACATGAGGATGTGCCAGGAGGATTCACATGACCACAGAACAGGAACGTTCTCCCCGAAAGTCACTCCCGTCTCTGCAGATGAAGCACGCTGTGTAACTCCTTAGAGCAACTCTTGGGAAAGCAAAGTCCCTACTTCTGTACAGTTTTAGGTTAGACGTTTCATTTGTTACAAATGCAAAAATCAATTAAGATGAAAAGTGATATGTGAAGAAATCTTTTACAGTCAGATATATCCTGAATTCTTACAGGCTTGTTCATAATTGAGTCTCTTCTCGAGCTACCTTTTCCACACGTAGACAATGTGAAGACAGTGACAGCGTCCTTTTCTATAGGTGTCTAACCTGTTACTACAAACTGTGAAGACAAAGAATTTTTATACTTTTCCTAATGTTTGTGGTTTTAAGCAGTTACTTTTCATTCTGATAGGTTCTCTACCCTCTAATCTACTAAAGTTGTAAATACATCTAGAAATTCTATCTGTAAACACAGCACATGAACACACGCTCGTGTTTTAGTCGGTAGAGAGCCTTCCAGTGGGCTCTGCCATGGCAGTTTTGGTGTTTTTTTTCCTTAGCAGCGGAAAGGATACTGTCGGTTCACTGTTAAGCAGAATATACTGTAGAACTAAATTGATGATTTTTAGATCTTCCAGAGGAAGCATAATAGATGTCTTTTCTAACGATAGCAGTTATAAACAAGTCTTTTGTGTTTTTTTCCCTTAGCCCGGACCATAGGCCTGCATATTTCTGTGCGTGGTTTTGTTTTTTATTTTTGTTTCTTTTTGTTTTTATGGCCTAGACTCTAGGTAGAGTCTTGCAGGAACACAAAACAAGGGCTGGGGGCGGGGGGAGGGGGGATCATCTATGTGAATGAGCTTTACTTTAAAAAAATCAATGTATTTTATTTGAACAACTTTTCTTATTAGTTACTGTGATTTTTGTCGTCGTCGTCGTCGTCGTCATTACTGGTAAATTCTGTAACGGTTTCCTGTGAAGCCTCCACTGAAAGGGACTCAAATATGCAACACCTAAACTATTTTCCGAGGGCACACGCCCCTTGAATGGTGCTTCTAGACTGGTCAGGGTTATTTATTAAATTTTATATATGAAAGTATTGGGGAATTATGTAAATTCTTTATATGAAACTCTAGTTCATAAGTCATAGATTTCATATTACTCAGTGCAACTGAACGTCACGTTCAGAAGTCATTCACATTGTTCCGAGTTTGTAACGGCCTCTCCGTCGCGTGCGTCTTCTTCAGTAAGTGCCAGAGTGTGTCCACTGTTCTGCCCAGCGCTTGACTGCTGGGCCCCGAAGAGAACCTGCTTTCTCTGGTTCCTTCTGGGTCTGGCACCCTCGGGGCTTCCGTAGCTCTCGATCCAGTCCTGGAGTGGGCCTGGCGCAGAGCAGTACGCGGACCTCTTGCTGCCCCTCAGTGACAAGTATGCTGTGAATTCAACCCTCGGGCTTGCCGCCCAAGCCCGTGGTTGCTGCCCTGACGATAGTAAGAGGTCGGCGGGCCTGGTTTCTCTGAGGATGACCACTTCCTAATGTGAAAACATCTCTCTCACCACTTAGTAGGGCTAACATTTTTTTTTTCCGTTATAAATGGTTGAGCAATTTGAATGACTTAACACAGTGTCATTTTCTTGCAATATAAACTGGTAACCTCACAACTCCACACTTCATCACCACGTGAAGTAAATGAAGCTAGCTAAGCGGATGCTGTATCAACTAGTAACTTGCCATTAAGGATTATTTTATAGCATGAATTTAAGACTATTTATTCAAATGATATTTTACTCTTGTATTCATTTTGTTTTAGATTTGTGACATGAATATTTCAGTGCTGCTTAATTTTGTTCTGAATTCTTGTTTCTTGCTTGTAAATGGCTTTTTTATGGTATAAATAAAGTCAATGGAAATTGCTGTTTGTAAATAAAAATGCTGCTGGAGCAAACAAGCTGTGGTCTCCCTCTGTACTTGTCCCGCTGGTCTCTGTGAGGTGCCCCGGCTCTGAGAAGCCGCCGCCCTGGGCCTCTTAGCTTCTGTAACTATACTCCTTTTTTTTTTTTTTTTCTTAAGGATGTATCTATTTATGCATACAAGAACTGGGGTGTAGGCCAGAGGTGCGGGGTGGTGAGAAGGTTCACCAGAGACAGAGTGGGGAGCAGAACAGGTGGATCTACTGAAACACACTGCTGAGGGGAGCAGCAGGTGAGACAGGAGAGGTCTGCTGCACCATGTGGGAAACTCCCTGGCTGGGGTTTGAACTTGTGCCGCAGTGGCTGCGGATAGCTTCACAGTGCTGAGACTTAACCCATTGCGCCACCAGGGAGACCCTATAACTACGCCTTTTTGGAAAGGGTGGGGTTTCATAAGAAGCGCCTGTGCCCCTCTGGTCTTGGGAAGAGGAGGGAGCACCAGGTTTCTGACCTTCCTCCTGTGCGTGACGCTGCCCTGCTAGCTCCCCTGCCAGCTCCCCCGGGCTGGATCCCTGTGCATGCCCCACCTTACAGAAGTGCCCGGGCCCCTTGGGATGGGCCTTACACCCGCACCAGGCTCCCAGTGATCTCTGTGGTCTCTGAAGGCCTCTTCAGGTCTCAGCGCAGGCCCACTCAGTCAGGGAGCCCTCCCCCAGCGGCTCTTCCCCATCAGGCCCCTTTAACAGGGCACTTGTTTCAATTTGCGGTTGAGCGTTGGTTAGCGAGACCATCCAGTTATCGTTCCTCATTGTTCCTCTGGCCTGTGTGCGTGACAGCGGGGACCCGGCCCTGTCTCCCTCACCTGTCTGTCCTTGGCACAAGACTTGGTGTCCAGCAGGTGCACAGGAAGACTCAAAAATGAGCAAATGCAGGTGTTACGTGAGCGTGGGCAGCCTGGAGGCCGGGGCGAGTGGGGACTAAACTAGCTCCCACCTGCTGGAGCTGGCCTGCCCCTCGCTAGCAGAAGGGCTGCTGTGCACCCCGGCCTCCCACTGGCCACAGGGCGCCTTTAAGTCACCTGGCCAGAGAGCTGGTGAGCTCCCACTTGCAGGCACCAGCTTCACTGGCGAGCTGGGGCCTGGGGACTCGAGATACTCAAGGGCATGACCCATGAGGAAGCACATTGACTTGGGAATCTGGGGGTCGGGGTCCTAGCCTTGCCTTGACCGTGACCGTGACCTCAAGTCACTCAGCCTTGTTAGCCCGTTTGTATATATAAAGGTGGAGTTGGGCTCTGTGGCTTTGGTTGTGAGGCAGTGGCTTTGAATAGGTTGGCTTTCTCCCTAAGGCTGGAAGAGTAAGCCAACATCAAGAGTCAAGCGTGAGAGGAGTATCCCCAGGGGCGCGCCTGGGAGCGGCACCTGCAGCTGAGCCCGAGTCGCGGCGCCATGTTCAGCTGCGTTGCTGGCCAAGACCATTAGCAGGAAGCTGGCTCTGCGTTTGTCCCCAAGTCACGACATCACTTTGGTGTCTTCCAAGTGTCGAGTCTCACCAGTCGCCCAGCCCGCTGGCTTCAAGGATGGGTATGTATGTCTCTTTCGTTAAGTCAGAAATCCCTAGTTGCTCTCTGGGCGTCATCTGTCTCCCGGGCCATTTTCCACGAAAGTGCCTCAACCCTCAGGACATATTTAAACATCCGTGATGTTTTCCTGGTTCTTGGCGGGACTAGCTGGCATGTCTTTCATTGGCAAAGAGGGTTCAAAACTTCAGAGCACAAATTAAATGGCAGGAAGAGGCCCCCGTGAAGGAAACATGATGCAGGACACATCAACTCGGGCAGGTCGCCCCGTGCCCGAACAAGGTGGGCCTTAACCTTGCAGCCCCTGCAAGGGTCAGGAACATGCTGTTCCTCTGAAGGCGGGGGGCAGGGTATCCCCGGTGAATTATAAGCTGACTCCCAGCCGCCACCTGCAGGGACTGGGCTGCCTTCCTTTCCTGTCAGGCTCAAGCAGACCCGCCCTCATCTTTGAAGGAGCTCGCTTGGGGAGTCTGTGGTTGTCTGAGCTAAAGGAGCTTGGATCTTATCAGGGGTGGAGTCGTGACTGGGCCTTGGGGATGGGGCCTTCCCGGACATCCCCTGGGGGCGGGGGACACACTTCCCCTTTCTGTCTGCCCACCTCCCTCCACTTAAAGACTCGGACAGTTGATACTATGAGACGTATTTCTAACGGAATTTTCTTGGAACTGAAGTGGTGTCCTCCCTAATCTGGAAGGACACTTCTTTGGCAAAAACCACTTTTGTGTGACTTATTTTACCTAGCCTGTCTCTGCCAGACGTTCTGTTCATCTCACATCTGGGTCCCTGGAGCTGTTTGCAGTTGGTTTGGGGTTTCTTTTTTTCCTCCTCAGCCCCTGCGTTCTCCTTACTTCTCCAAATACTAATAGGAGAATCAAAAGCCACTTTTGATTTGGGCGATCTGGGCCCTGAGAACTGACTCTTGCATCTGACTTTCCTCAGAGGCCTCAGCCGTTCCCTTTGAGCCCCTCCTCTCCCTTTGATCTCTGATTCCTCCTGCTCCCCAGGGGCGCTCCAGTTCTTAACCTCAGCTGGACCCCTGCTCATCAGGAAGGGCTGCTGTCTTTGGGAGCCACCAGAAGGCACTGGGCCTGGCTGCTGGCTTCACACCCTTCCTCTTTGCCCTTGCAACACAGCTGCCCCTGCTCTGCCTCCATCACCCCCCCCCCACCCCAGCCCTGGCCAGGCTGGTGGTGAAATGAAACGAAGGCAACTAGGCTACTAGTCGCCTTCTTGCCCCCCACTGCCTTGTCCCCCTGTCCCCAGAAGGGCCTCCAGGGACCTCCTGCCATCAGGCTCTGGTGAGAGGCCATTTCCCGTGTGGTCAGGGGATGACCGGGTGCAGCCCCGGGAAGTTGGCATCTTCCGTCTCCACACTCCGCCTGTGCGCCCCAGGCTGTGTCAGCTCAGCACGCTTTGTGGAGGGTCAGGTGCCGTCCGCATATGCCAGTGAAGCCCAGATGGAAAGCACTGGGTGGTGTCTGCTGGGGGCGCATCATTGATGGCTCCCCCCTCCCTCCCAGAGAGCCAGCGACGGGGCCTGGTGACCCCGAGAACTCTAAGAGGACAGAGGACCCAGGAGCAGGTATTCTGCCCCTGGACTTGTCCTGGACACGGAGATGCCACTGTCTCAGGTCCTGGGGGGCAGAGCTCAGGCCTGAATGGTTCCAGGATCCCCTCTCTCCTGCTGCCTCAGGAAAGGATTACATCGCCATGAGCCCTCGGGCCGCGGCGCACTGTGGGAAAGCACTGAAATGCTGCTGGTCCTGCTCTGGCTTCAAATTGCCCGCTTCGGTGGATGCAGCCTGTAAATAGCTCAGCCTTAGGACAAAACTGCTCTGAGAACCCGGATCCTGCGAGGGCGGAGGGACCGCGTGGACAGGGTTGGGACAAGAGCTGTGCTTCCCCCGACGCGACGCGGGGAAAACAGTCAGCGCAGCGTCTCGGGGAGGCTGACCGGTGCCATGTCCCCAAATTTTAAAGGCACATTCCTCTCGATACAGGCATCTCTTTGAAGGATTTAAACCTGGGAAGATAACCTAATAAGTAAGCAAAGGTGTGTAAATTTATTCATCCCTGTACAGACTGTAATATCGAATGGTTGGACGCTGCCATAATGCCCATCAGCAAATCTGGTACTTGGCTGCAACGTGGTACCAGGGAATCATTTATAATGGTCCTATAAATGTGTGAACAAACCTCCGTGGACTGGAGAGATATTCATGACATTGCTGAGTGTGCAAAAGTAACTTGCAAAAGAACATCTGTGGTGTGAGACTGTAAGTTCAAGTATATTCGTGTATACAACATATGAAAGTATATCACATGCTCTGTGCATAAAGGCGTCTGTATTTAATACTTACAGATTTTATGCTTACTGTGTAAGAGATGTGTTTCACCAGATGAAACATAGGAAACTTTCCAGGTGCTAGCAATTAGGAGACGAGGGTGGATGGTGTGACAGACACTGAGATTTATTTTACTTCTAGTAAGAAACTTGGAGTTTACCCTGTGGCCATGGGGAGGCAGTAGAGTTCAATTCGAGGACCTTAATGAGCGTTATACTACGGAAATACAAGGATGAAAAGGCATTTTCGTGGAGAATATTGCAGCGGGAGGGAGGTTTGTGTCCCAGAGTACATGGCTTTGGGGACTGCACTGGGAAATGGACTCTCTATGGCCCTTGCCCCGACAGCTTGCAGTCTGGCGTGGAGTGTAGACTGAAGATATAGCTGGAGGTTGGGTGATAAGACTCAGCAAACTGTGCTGACACTGAGGACATTTTATTTTATGCAAACGATATCCAAATAAAGTTGATTTTTAAAGTTTATTTCCCCTGTTTTAGTTTCATTTATTTTTTTCTAAATTAATAGGCATTCATACTTAAATTTCTTTAGTTTTTTTCCTTACCACCATTGTTTATATCCTTCTGACCCTTTCTCCCTCCCGCCTTTCTTTACCTCAAAAATCTCACTTTGTTGATTACTGTCTGCTAGTTTTTATAAATATTTTGCCTTGTTGAATCTTCCACTATGTAAACATCCAATATTTGTCTTTGTCACACTGATTTGCTTTACTACATATAGTTCTCTGGAAACCCTTCCATTTTGCTGTAAGTGGCAATATTATGACTTTCTAAAGTTGATTTTAAAACAAAAGCATTTTAAAAAAAGATTTATTTATTTAGTTTTGCATAGAAGAATCAGGGTATAGGCCAGAGGTACGTGGGGGCAGAACAGGTGGATCTACTGAAATACACTGCTGAGGGGAAGCAGCGGGGAGACAGGAGAGGACTGCTGCGCCATGTGGGGTAGCCTCCTGGCTGGGGATTGAGTCAGGCCTTAGTGGTGATAGAGCTGAAACTTAACCCCTAGGCCACCAGGGAGGCCCCCAGAAAAGCATATTAACATGCAATATTGGGAGAGAAGTGTAACCTGTTCTCAAGAGTAGCTGGGCCTCCTCCAAAGGTAACCCCAAACTCTTTCCTCCAAAACCTAAGGGATGGTGGCTTCTTTCTGCAGTTATTGCTTCTTGTAGTTTAGTGATTCCTTTTGTTTTCAGACCTCCGATGCATGTTTAGTTCATTCCTTGAATTAAATTTTCTCTGTTGAAGTAACTAAGTGGTTTCTGGTTTGTCTGTGTCTTTGACTGAAGTCTGACTGGTCTCTCAAAGATGGGGTTCTGGGATTAACTTGATTCTGTTCTTGGTCTTGAATACATGCTGAATGTCTTTTTATTTAAGATTTATTTTATTTATGCATAGAAGAACTGGAGTGCAGGCCAGAGATGCAGGGGGTGAGAGGATTCACCAGAGACAGAGTAGGGAGCAGAACAGGCAGATTGACTGAAATACACTGCTGAGGGGAGCAGCAGGTAAGACAGCAGAGGTCTGCTGCACCACTTGGGTCAGCTCCCTGGCCAGCGATCGAACTCAGGCTGCAGTGGCTGGTGATAGCTTGGTAGTGCTGAGACTTTAATCCCTGAGTCACCAGGGAGGCCCAGGCTCTCTCAATTCTTTTGCTCCCTTCCATAACCTGGTCCATAGAGATCTTGGTAAATCACTCACAGCTTCTGAAAAATCGCCTGTAAGGAAAAGCAAGGCCAAGGTCAAGGCCTGACTGATTTCACTCTCAAGTTACAATGGGCCAGGTCCAGATTCAGAAAGGTTGTTCTTGGATTGCAAAAGAAGAGTCACCAAAGGTATCTGCTCCCATGCTCCCTACACCACAGGTGCAAACGGAAGGGGCCAAGGGGTGCAGTGGGGACCCTGCTACCGAGGAGCCAGTGCGCACCCGCAGCTGAGCAGACACTAGACAAACTCTGCAGCTGCATTCTGAGGGCTGAGGCAGGAAGTCTCATGCCCTTGAGGACCTGGGAGGTGATGAGGAGCTGTCTCTTGACAGCCTCTGGGGGGCTGGGGGAGGGAGTGGGAGTGGTCTCAAAGCAGCACCTTCTAAGCCTCTTATCTTCTTGTGTTCCAGAGGGTAGCAGGTGTCCACCCAAGACTCAGGTAAGCTTCAGTTCAAGCTTTTGTCAGCGTGGCCGTTCCCTACAACTGCATCTTAGACAATTGTGAGCCAGAGAGTGAGAAAGAAACCCCACGATGGCCAGCGCCTCCCTCGACCATCAGTGAAGTTCCCAAGGGCCCAGTGGTCTCAGGGCATGTTGGGCTCTTCCTTGCAAAGAGAAATAGAATGACTGCACCTTACACCGCTCACGCCTAAAAAGAGACAGTGCTGTTGACCCTTTGGGATTTTGGAGCTATTGGTACTTAACGCATGCCACATTTGAGTGAGCTTCGCTGACCCACTTACCAGAGCTGCTGGATCTGAGTGGAACCTAGAGCAAGAGTGCTCTGGAGAGGTCCTGAGCACAGGCCTTATAACATAGTGGCTCCTGTGACACTCCAGGTACCCAAGGCTAATGGGAGAGCACCATGAGCTTCCCTCACGCCCACAAGGAGAATGACAAAGCAGACCTCCGCAGAGCCATGCCCTCTTCTGCAGGTAATTTTCTCCCTTTGAGAAACAGCTCACATCTTGCTAATGAGCCCCACTGAAGCTCAACACCTGATGCTGGAACACAGAGGGGCCATATGACTGGGCTGCCCATCGTGAGCTGAGCGGTATGTGATCCAGCAAGCTGTAAGTTTGGGCACGAGCTGCCATGATGCACCATCAAGTAGAATGGTACATAAGAGACCGGGAGTAAGAATGTCCAGAAAGGACAAGCCTGTTATATGAATAGTTGACTCAAATACCCATAACACCTACTCCTGCTATACTGCCTCCTCTACAACAGCCCAGACTAGCCCAATCCACACATATGCTGGCACCTGTTGGAAATCGACTGCTGAAAAATTACAGCCCCATTCAAGACCATCTCTGAAAGATGGTGTGAAGAGAAATCCTCTCAGTGGACAGTATATTTGGTTGTTCATTTCGTGAGGGTTGAGAGATGACCAGAAGTAGATATACAATGGGCAAGGGCTAACAGTTTGATTGGATGATCAAACCTCCAAGCAAAGGATTGGAGGGTGGACGCAGAGGGCCTTGGGTAAACATAATGTGACTAGATCTCTCAGAATGCTCACAGAATGTGAGGGTATTTTTTGGTAGTGATTGCTATGTAACAAATTATGCCCAAACTCAATGCCTTAAAACAATAATCAATTCATTTTCTCATGTTCATGTGGCTCGGCCATTTGGATTGGGCTCAGTTGGCTGGTTCTTCTGTTGGTCTTGCCTGGAGTGAGTCAAGTAGCTGCAGTTATCCAGTGGTGTCACTAGATGAATGATAACAATCTGACGACCTTCAACAGTTGGGGCAAGTTTGCTGGCTGTTCCCAGCATGCTGGTTTGGATTTCTTCGCTAAGCAATAGAAGAATCCTAAGAGGGTGAGTGCAGAAGCTACAAGGTCTCTTGAAGTCTAGGTTTGGAAATCCCACAAGTTACTTCCACTGCATTCTGTCAGTCAAACAAGTCACAAGGTCAGTCCAGATTCCAGAGGTGGGAAATGGACTCCCCCTCTTGGTGGGTGGAGTGTCAGGTCAGACTGAAAAGGGTCATGCATATAGGGAGGACGGATTTTGGGCATTTTGCAAATAATCTATATTAATGTCCCATGTGCAGGTTCAACAAAGGCTCCATCTGCTGCAGAGGAGGGTCTCAATGGTGAACGAGATGACATATTTTGCTAAGTCAATCAGTCACTTTCCCCAGTCTCCTTAGTGCTGGCCAATGGACCCATTCAAAAGTGGTGATGGTGCCAGGAGGCTGTGCATGGGCTCAACCATATGGACCAAGGCTGATCTGGCCATAGTCTCTGTTTGGGACCTAACATGGCGAAAGTAGGTATTCCAACATGGCACCATTCCCCATGGAGAACTTCTAGTGCCACATGGATTATATTACCCTTTCCATCGTGGAAGAAGCAGTGACTTCTCACTGGCAAAGATTAGTCTAAGAAATCTATAAATACATGCCTTCTCTGCAATGCTTCTACCAGAATCACCACCCGCATACTGACAGAATGCCCTATTCACAACCATGTTATTCTATATAGTGTCCCTTCTGCCTTAGGAATTAATTTCACAGAATAATACTTAATAATAATAACTGGGCAATATACTTATGCATATGGAATTCATTGGTTTTAGTGTATACCCCATCCCCAGAGGCAGCTACCTTGATAAAATGGTAGCATGACAAACTAAAGACTCATTTTTCAAATATAAGTATTGATGTAGGTAGTTAGCTTTATGGTTAATTCTTTAGATTACAGATTATCCAGCTTGACTGTGACTGTATAAGAGGAATAATAATTATTGTCCAGAAATATTTGTCATGATTTTGGCTCAGAGATGGTTCCTATGTCAGACTCCTGGTCCACAGAAACTTGGGAACAGTAAATAGCTGTTGCTGCTCAGTTTGTGATAAAGTTGACAGGCAGCCATAGATATACCAGTGAAAGTTTTTATTTCCATCAAAAGAGTTGCATCCTGTTAGGTGAAGACATTACATTGTAATAGTGTTTAAGTATGCAGGGACGATGGATACAAAGTCAAAAAGGTGGGTCTTGTAAGAAGTTATTAGGTTATTGCCTTTCCCACTTTCTATTTTTTTTCTTTAATTTAATTTTTTTGAATTTATATCCTTTACATTATTATGTCTCCCCCATAAGTTTCCCACCACTGATTCACCTATGAACCATCACCATAGTCCCTTGTGTTCTTTTCTCCCCTATTTTGGTCCCTCTTCCTCCCCCTCCCCTTTCCCACTTTTTATACCTGTTTTGTGATGATGATAGGGCTGAAACTACATTTCTCCTTCGCTTAACTGGCCTTGAGTTAGAATCTGCCTCTAGCACCTGGAGTGCTAGAGGAAGAGGAGAAGGCAGGAGGTGGGGACAGAGACTTTCTGTCCCTCAGCACCCCCAGCAGATAGCCCTGCCTCTGGGAGCCACAACTGTTTCCAGCTTCTTGTTCTTTGGGTGACTCCCACAAGCCCACTCATCATTCGCCCCAAGAGGTACAATTGTTTTTTGGCTTTCCACAATCAGCCATTGTTTCTTCCAGGTTCATAAGTCACTAACGTAGTGGGGTCCTTGCTAGGGTGTTAATCCCCATGTCCTGAGAAGTGTCCCCATGTCAATGAAATCTGGCTCACAGGTAAGTCTTACATTCCAGCTTCTTTGATCAAGTCCCATCAAAGTTCAGTCCTGAGGATTCTCCCCCAGCTCCCTCCAGCACATGCTACCAGTTCTTGCATTCTTCAGGTATGCAGTCCACTTTCTCTTCCTTCTGCCCGCTGTGTCAGGATTCTGACCTTTCCCTGCGGAGCTCTTAGACACCACCTGAGCGCTGCCCTCCAGCCCCAGTCTTGGGCTGCCCCTCTATGCACTTCCCTCCCCATCCAGGCGGGGAGAGTCTCTTTGTAAACCACTTCTGCCTCTCACACTTGGCCACTAACTGCTCCTCGACTGTCCTCAGTCTCTATTATCCTGCAATACAGCCTGGCAGAAAGCAGCCACCTAATTCCCTTTGTCTTTGTCAGCGTTGTTCCCTCCCCTTTCTTAAAGGGTGGGCAGCACAGCCTGCCCGCAGCACTCTCCTTCCTGGGGTCATCAGGCCACCAGTAAAGTCGCTGGCATTTGAGCCACCACCTTGTTCCAGGGACCCTGCAGGTCCCGCCACGGGCATCCTCTCTGCCTGCCAGGTGGTGGGACAATCTCAAATCCAGTCTCATCACCTATTCCCCTGACCACTCCTGGTACTTCTTGTGCCGGTCCAGGTTCATTGAGAGGCAGGTGCCAAGGAAGGAGTCAACATGACAGGGGCTGATGAGGGGAAGTGGGCAGGGAGCTCTGCAGGCCGACGCGCCGTCAGAATGATGCAAGCCTAACCCCAGGCGCAGGAAAGAGGGATGGAAGTGCCTGCAAGGGATGGCCCTGCCATGCAGTCTGAGGGAGGCCCCGCGAGGCTGGAGGCAGTCCTCGAGCCAAAGGCAGTGGAGTCCCACTCCACTCAGGGACCGGCCTGCCTTAGCATGCCCGCCAGGGCCTGCTGCCGGGGCCGCTGCCTCGGTGCACAGCTTGGTGGGTGTGATGCAGTGGCTGGGCCCTTGCTTGCATAAGCTGCCGCAAGTTGGAGGTCTGCAAGGGGCATGCATGCTTATGCCCGCTAGGGGAGGAGCTCACCTCTGCCTCCCTCACCGCACGTGCAAGGAGGGTGCTCTGGATACTACCTCCTTATAAATGGGAAAACTGAGGCACAGAGAGGTTTGGATGCTTGCCCAAGGCCACAGAACTGGGAAGCGGAAGTGGTCAAGCCAGCATCAGGCCCTGGAAGGACTGAGCTGAAATCTTCACTCTCGATGCCTCTTCTTCCCGCCCCCCTGCTGCTAATGCTGCTTTGCCTGGGCACCTCACCATTGGCCCTGCTTCTGTACCCCAAATGAAGGTGCTCTTTTCTGTACCGTATCCCCTGTTTTCTGATGCCCCCAAGACACCTGCCACTAGGATCTCGGGGAGCACTGCTTTCCAGAGCCCTCACCGCACCTGGGGGCTTGACGGTCTCGACATAGAGGTTGCGTCTCGGGCGCAGAGCAGTGCGGCGCTGCGCGTCCCTTATCCACAGCCGCGCGGCGGTTTTAGCGCACACGGAGCAGCTTAAAGCAACGCCCATTTATTATCTCCAAGTTTCTGTGGCCCAGGGGTCTGGCACAGCTGAGCTGTCCTCTGCTTAGGGTGTCTCACGACGCTGTAATCAAAGCATTGGCCAGGGCAACCGTCTCATCTGAGGCTTGACAGGAGAAGGAGCTGCTGCCAAGCTTTGTGACTGTTGGCATCACCCAGTGCCTTGCAGGCTGCTGGACCGAGGGCCCCAGTTTCTTGCTGGCTGTTGGTGGGAGGCTGCTCTCAGCTGCTTCTGAGCAGTCTTCTCCACTGGGCAGCTACAGGTGGCTGCCTGCTTCCTCGAAATGAACAAGAGGGCATCTCCGAGGAAGACGGGCTACAAACTTATGTAGCATAATCACAGACATCCTCAAGCCTTTGCCATATTCTACTGGTTAGAAGCAAGTCAAGTCCTGCCCAGACTCAGGAGAGGTGGTGACAGCAGGCTACGGCCATCCATGGCACTGCCCATGGAAACAGCCCCTTGGACTGTCCGAAAGCCTGGGTCTCCATGCCTGTGAGGAGACAGCTGGCCGGGGGGTGGCCCCTGGGTAACTTCTCCAACTCTCCTTTCCACCTGTGGCTCAAAAGTTCCTTCCCCTCACTGTGGCAGTGATGGCCTGAACCCCAGAGGCTGTGGTGGGGAGCCTGCCCACAGCCTGTGATGCCAGGTCTGAGCACGCGATCAGACGATACAATAACTTTTTTCATTACATATACTTATTATTATTATTATTTATTATTACATATATTTATTATTTATTAGTGTATTCCCACGGATTACCCACCACCGATTCACCTGTGAACCATCACCACAGTCCCTTTTGCTCCCCTCACCCCGTTTTGAACCATTATCCTCCCCCTCCCTCGCTGAATATCTTGTACAATAACTTTTTAAAACAGCTTCATCGAGATATAGGTCACATACTGTATAACTGCCCCGCGTACAGGGTACAATTCAGTAGATTCTGGTCTACTCACAGGCTGTGCACCCATCACTCCTAGCACTTTGGGGGACGGGTCTATGACTCACACGGCCACCCCACGTACCGCGGCCAGCTCTCCCTGTCTTCTCGCCTCCCCCAGCCCTAGACAACCATTGCTGTCTACCCCTGCTGACTCGCTGGCTTGGGGTAGTTCCTATAAATGGGCTCCTATGTGATCTGACATCTTCCACTGAGCACAGGTTCAGGGCTCACCACGTGGTGGCACGTGTCAGAACCTCATTTCTAATGCTGTATGATAGCACATTTTATTATCCACCCAGCCCCTGAATGGACATTTAGGTTCATCTGACTTTTGGGATATTAGGAACAATACTGCGATGAACGTTTGTGTGCAAGTTTTTGTATGGACGTGTTTTCCTTTCTGATGGGTGGACACCTGAGTGGGATTGTTGGGTCATAGGGTAACTCTGTGTAACTCTGTGTTTAAGCTTTTTTTTTTAAAGATTTATTTATTTATGCATACAAGAGCTGGGGTGTAGGCCAGAGGTGTGGGGGAGGGGGTGAGAGGATTCACCTGAGACACAGTGGGGAGCAGAACAGGTGGAACCACTGAAATATGCTGCTGAGAGGAGCAGCGGGAGAGACAGGAGAAGTCTGCTGCGCCATGTGGGTCAGCTCCCTGGCTGGGGATCAAACTCAGTGCTGAGACTTAACCCCTAGGCCACCAGGGAGGCCCATGTTTAAGCTTTTAAGATATTGCCAGGCTTTTTTCCCAAAGTTTTCCAAAGTGGCTGCAGGGTTCTCCATCTCCACCAGCAGTGTATGAGCGCTCCAGTTTCTCTACCTCCTCACCAAGCGATGCTATTGTGCGTCCTGTTTGTTACAGCCATCCCAATGGGTGCGGAGTGCTATTGCATTGTGGTTTTGATTGCATTTCCCTGACAGCTGATGATATTGAGTAATTTGTCATGTGCTTATAGGCCATTTTTGTATCTTTGGAGAAACGTCTGTTGGGATCCTTTTCTCATTTTAAAATTGGGTTTACAGTAACTTTTTAATATATGAGGAAATAATCTATGTTCATTGAAGAAAGCTTAGCAGCTATGCCTAAGCATAGTAGAAATAGTAGATGCCATTTAGCAAGCACATATTGCAAGCGCTGTGCTTGGCCTAAGCCACACAGGGAGAAAAAAAATAGTAACTGTCTGTTACTAAAAAATAGTCCTGTTAGGTGCCAGGCCCTGTAGACCATCTCATTTAATCCTCCCAACAGCCTTTCTGAAGAGAGCACTATTTTTAGCACATTCATTTTTCCACTCAGAAACTGAGGCCCAGAGATGTTAAGTAACTTGGTCTGATGCACACAGCTTGCTGGTGGCACAACCAGAGGTGGACAGTTTTTTGCACTCGCCTTTCACGTTTCTGAATCCAGAAGCTCCCAGCAGAACCACTGCCTATCACTGTCTTTTCACTTTAAGTAAAATGGTTAAGTATCTTCTTTGATGATTTTTCTTTTCTTAATACAAAATGGCAGAAATTTTCCTCAGAGGTGCCTGAAGACTTAGAGGTGGTTTTAATTTCCACTCACTATCTCTCTCTTTCTCTTTTTTTGTTTCTCTTTCTTCCCTAAGTTTTGGGAAGCAAGCACAGTAACCAAATCATTTCAGACTCTGATGTTATTGCACCATGAATTCGGCAGTCGTCAAAATGACGTTCCACTTGTCTGTGTGTCCCGGGGTAGTTCAGAGTAACGTAGGGCACAGGGCCCCCCTTTCGTGGGACAGCGCCGGCAGAACGGAATTTTTCTGATTCTGGACTTCAGGGCTTCACTGTCTTTGCAGCTTGAAGCAACTGAGTTAACCTTTCTGCTCACCTCTCATGCCTGGCACAGAGTAAAGGCTCTGGGAGCAGGGGCGCGGGAGCGGGGCTCTCTGCCCAGTTTTGCGTTTGTGTGGTCCTGGACAAGTCCTTTCACCTCACGGGGTCCCACTTTGCCCAGCTGTAAAATGAATGGTTTGGATCTGAGGCTCTTCCGAGGTTTTTTCGTGCTGACATTCCGTGCTCTGTGCCTGCCCCCGCGAGTTGTAAAGAATGGGCACTAGGTGATGGATCCCAAAAAGGCATTTTTGATTGAAAACGATAAAATCCTAGGTAGGGCTTTGAAGGGGAAATTGTATGAGGTCTGGCAGGATGGATGGGGAATGAGACGCCTTGCTATTTCTAGGAAGGGGATGGGCGTGGCGGGGCGCTGAGGGGGTGTGCAGGCAGCCGAGCATCCTTGCAGAAGGAGAGGGCGTCTGCGGGAGAGCGTGGAGGCCGAGGTCGGGGAGGACCGGCGGCTGCAGCGGCTGCGCACTGGCGCGCCCAGACGATCGATTTGCGTGTCTCCGCCTCTGCGACGAGATGGTTGGAGGGACTGGTCTGGCGCCGTGCGCTGATTGGCCGGGCGGTCCGCCACTCAGGCCCAGGAGCGGACGGTTTCTACTGCGGCTGGGCACCGGCTCCGCTCCCGCGTCGGCCCGCGCTCCAGCTGCGCCCGGCCCGGCCCCGGCCCGGCTCGGCCCGGTCCCGGCCTCCGAGCGAAGGCGCCGCTGCCGCCTGGGCCGCTCCCAGGGCCATGAGGAGGCGGCGGCAGCCACTGCGGCCCGCGTCAAGGTGACCGGCCGGGACTGCGGCGGCGGCGGCGGCGAGAGCGGGCGGTGAGAGGAGCGGCCGCGGGGCGGGGCGGGGCGGGGCCGGGCCTGAGGGCCGGACCGAGGGAGCTGCAGGTGCGAGGGGCGGGACCCGGAGGGGCGCCGGGCCGGGGCGGGGCCTCGAGGCGGGGGGCGGGCCCGGGGCGTGGGGTCAGGCGGGTGACGGGCGCGGGGGCCGGGCGGGGTCCCCGGGGGCGGGGGTGCGGCGCGGGTGCGGCGGGGGTGGGTCTGAAGGACCGCGGGTGAGGAGTGGCGTTGGGGAGAGGCCCAGGTGAGGGGGCGGGGCCGGGGAGCGGGTGGGAGGGGCCGAGG
>PVIJ01011076.1:0-56579 GCA_004024925.1 Scalopus aquaticus
TTATGGATGGGCAGAGACCGACATGGACCCTTTGAATAAGTTCCAGGCCAAGCTGGGAAGGTGGGCTAGCTCACAGGTAGCTTCACTGCAGCCCGTGAAGAGCTCCTGGGTCTCGCGCCCGAGTGTGGGTCCCCATTATGGTCAAGAGGAGACAGTCTCTCGACACCCAACTTTCACTGGCCACCTCCTGGGCAGCCCCGGCACAGGGCGGTCAGGGAGGGAGAGTGAGAGGCTGCAGGTCAGCCCCTCCATCTTGAGCTGCAGACTTAGCTACCTGAGCGAGGGGACGGGGCCAGGTCACTCACGGAGGGGACAGCGCCAGGCCCACAGGGCCACCGCCAGGCTGTGACATCACAATGTCGGCTTCTGTCCCCAGGAGGTGTCCACTACAGGAGCCGCCGCGGGAGGCCGCAGTGGCCACTGGCCTTCCCACGCCTGCCTCCCGGCCTAGCTCCGTAGAAGGGATGACAAGGCACTGGCGCCCCGGGGGAGATGTGGGCTGTATTTGTCCTTTCTCTCAAGGCCAGCAACTCTCATCAAGGCGGGGGTGGTTCTCGATGCCCCCACTTTGTGGCTGCCCCAAATCCACTGGCCTGTCCTGGGACTCCCCGCTTCCATCTGTGGATGTGATTGTGGGGGGCTGCAGTTTGGCCCCACCTGTACCTGGGCAACCTGAAAGGCTCAGCCCCCCGCGGCCCAGCCCAAGCCCGCCCAGGGCGGGGAGGCTGCAAGTGGAGGAGCCTCGGGCCGCTCCCAGGCCCTGCCCCAGCCTGGTGCTCGTGCGCCTGTTCCAAAGCGGAAGCCATGCGCAGTGGGGTCTCATCGTGCGCCCCCAGTTACAACTCAGGACAGACTCAGGCTCAGGGTTCAACAACAACAGGGTTACTCACAAAGGGGAGGGAGAGAGAAACTGGGAGAGAGGAAGGAGCGGCGGGGCCAGAGGCAGTGGCGTGGTCAGGCGCTGGTCTGAAGCAGAGGTCACAGAGGTCTTGAGGGTCAAAGGTCTCAAAGGTCTCTGTGAAAATCTCTGCAGAGGTCTCTCCAGAAGTGGCACCACAGCAGCCAGCAACAGCCATGGGAAGGCTGGGCTGGGCAGCACCGGACACCAGGCCGGTCAGCACCAAAGGCGGCAGCCCGAGGGGCCGTCGCTAGACACGCGGGAGGCAGGAACCAGGGTCACAACTGGCAACGACCAGCATAAAGCCCCCAGCAAACAGCTCCTTTAAAGACACATGGGCCAATGGTGTCATTCACCAGGCGGTGTTGGGGGCAGTGAGGGTTAGGCCTGTGACGCGCAGGTCCTCCGTCAGTCAGGGACACAGCTCCCCCCAGAGGACCCCGTACAACATGAAGATGTGGGGCCCCTCATTAAAAAAATAATTTCACGACAGTGATGGCAGGACATAAAAACACCCCAGACTGTTCTGTGTGTGGGCCTGGGTGGCCATACTGGCCCTGGCTGGGATTTGAACCCACAATTAGGGATTCCAGACCCTGATCTTTTAACTCCACCCAACTCCATTCCAAGCCTTCAGACTGGCTCAGAGTCCTCTGGCCCTGCTCTTCCTCTCCCCGGCCCCCCCAGCAAACTTCAGGCCCGCACTTCCCTGATTAGCAGGAGTCATTTATGTTGGGCTAAAAGGAACTTGAGAGGACAAAGCCCCAGAGAGGTGCACCGGCCAAGGTTCCAGGGCTGCTGAGGGGCTGTTCCCGACCTCCCAGCCTCATCCCCTGGGTTTTGAGAGAGAGAAATCCAAAACAAGGCTGGGAGCCCTGAGAGCTGAGAGCCAGTTTCAAGGGCAGAGCCACAATTAAATGGCGAAAGAAACCCACTTTGAAAGACTTAACGAGGCCTCCTGGGGCTGGTATTTGGCCCAGGGCTTGAGTCTCACTGCAGAGAGAAGTGAGGGCCAGATGAGGCCTCAAGCCCAGAATTCCATTCTCCTCTGCAGCCCCAGGTGCCCCTAATGGGACAAGACCAACCCATTGGCATCCCCAGGTGACCTCCACATGCAGGTGAGGCTGAGGAGCCGAGGCAGGGCTATCAGCTGTGTGATGCTGGGAAAGTTACATAACCTCTCTGATCCTCCGTTTCCTGAAGTGCAGACCTAAGGTGAGAACAACACCTAAGACTGAGAGCCCACGTAGAACATTTAGCATAGTCTCATTTTTTGCCAAAATAACATGCTTGCCTGCGCGTGTGCAGGGGCAGAAAGTCTAGAAGGAAACGAACAAACATTTTAGGGAATAGGGGGGCACGTCCATCATGGCGCCTGCACAGGGTTTGTCTCGGGGCAATCCTCGACCTAGCTCTGCCCCTTCTTCTCTCTGCCCACCACGCCCCCCAGATTACCAACACCACTATGGCGATGAAGCCCCAGAACACCCCCTTCTCTGAGCCCTGTTGCTGGCGTTGGTGGGCAAAGGTGGCTTCGGGGAAGGCTGGGGAAGGAGTGAAGCCCGAGGTGGGCATAGGGGTGGGTGAGCTCGAGCAAGACAAGCGGGGCCTGTTGTTTGTCCCTCCGCTGTGCAAAGACCTGGCACTGTTAGACCCACAGCACCCCTCCCCCCACGCTGAGACCCAGCTCTGTCCCCTCCCCCCCGACCCCAGGTACCAGAGGAGGCCCAGACCTGGGCAGCCCAGGGCCGGGGAGGCTGTCTCGCCCCTCTCACTCCTACCCTCATCATTCTCTGCACCACGGAAGGTTCCAGATCCCAGCACTGGAGACTCGTTCAAGCAAGTCTGGGACCCTGGAAGGTCTCCGGTGCAGCCCTCCTGAGGTAGTGGGGGGCCTTCTGGGGGAGACACACTACTCCTTTAAAGAGCAAATGAAGCTCAACCCTCGCTGACCATGTCCTCAATGGTCAGCCATTCCTTGGCCATTCTTCCCCCCCCACCACCCCAGGGTCTTTGCACCTGTGGCCCCCTCTCCCAGCGCTTCATAAAACTTTCTCCCTCTTATTTCCAGGTCCTAGCGCAGATGCTAGCATTCCAGAATGGCCTCTCCTGACCCTTTTGGACCCAGTGGGCTTTGGTTTCACCTCACCCCGGTGCAGCTATTTCAGCGCTCATTCTGAGCCGCCCCTCCCTACTGGAATGTGCTCTCCATGAGGGCAGGACTAGGACTAAATTGTCTCTGCTGGAGTCTCAGTGTCCAGAGCAACTGTACTGGGTACACAGCAGGTGCACAATAGGTGCCTGGGTGCCAGCAAAGCCTCGAATGACACACAGCTCTGGGTGAGGGTCACAGCTCCCCCACCCATCACCTGCATAACCTGCAATGTGTCACGTAACCTCTTGGAGCCTCGGTTTCCTCATCTGCAAATTGGGGACAGTGGTACCTACTGATGGAGAGTGAGGACCTAAAGGTGACCTATGTCAGATGCTCAGGACAGTGTCTTGATGGCCAGAGCCTTGGTGTTGAGCAAACTCACTTGCAAATTAAACTTGAATCATAGGTGTGTGTATAGGAAAAAACATCGTGTCACTAGGGTTTGGTGCTCTCTGTGGCTTCAGCCATCCCCTGGGGGCTCTTGGAATGTGTCCCCCACAGAAGGGGGAATAGAGCACCTGGCACGTCATGATGCTGAGGCAGAGATCGGGGTCACTGCTGTTACCCTGCCTGGGGTGGGTTTGCCCTCAGATCCAGTGTCTGTGCTGGCTCTTAAGTGCTTCCTAGCCAAGCTGGGAAAAGCATCTGCTGGGCCATCCCGCCCAGCTTCACACCCAGAGGGTGCTCACACTTTCCAAATCTCCCAGGGATTCCCTGCCCTGAGTGGTCAAGGGCGCCCAGAATATTCCCTGATCAGCCTGTGGCCACAAAGCTGGGCAGAGAAGGCAGAGCAGGGAGCTGACAGCTGCTGGAAAAGGAAGCCAGAGTTCCTAAGCCCCTTGGGCTCTGTCCCTTGAGTATAACCACAGAGGACTTTCTCAACCAGGCTGCTTGGGGACAGACGCAGGGTCCCAGAGGCCACACACGGGGCTCAGGCCTCCATCAGGAGGCCCCGCTGAGTCCTCCAGGCTGCTCCCCCTTGAGGCGTTGCTCTGACTGGCTCCAGGCTCGGCAGGTTGTCTGGCCCCTTGTGTGCAGAGCCTCTCCCAGTTCTCTTCTACCCTCTTCTAACAATTCTCTTGTCCCCCCACCCACCTTGGCCCACCAGGCCACTACCCTATTTGCCTCTTTCTGGGCTGAGGACATGAAAGAAAACATGTTATTAATCCTGAATTGCTTCAAGCCCTCCCCATGCGGCCCTTTGCCATGTGAGGCTACCGAGAATAGTCTCCACGCCAGGGGGTGGGGTGGGCCGGTGGGCCCTCCCAACGCTGCATCCACTGGCACTTTGACCTTGGTCTTCCAGCTCCAGAACTCAGAACCTGCGGCAACCCGGCCTCAAGCAGAGGGAAAAGCTTTAAGGAAAGAGGCGAATCCAGGAACCTGGGTCACCCACAGACCCTCAGAGCTGCCCCGCACCGGGATGCTGGTGCCAGATGATACATGTGCGAGATACAGGCTGGCTCTTGTGAGCCAAAAGCCGAACAACAAAACCTGGGCCTGCCTCCCCAGGATGCGGTCCAGGTTCTTGGCGTGACTTGCCAAGTGCTCCCGATCCAGCCCTGCCCCCTCCGGTCCCCGTTTGCCCTGCCCCTGCCAGCACTCAGCCAGCGCGTCTCCTGGGCTGTCCACTCCAAGGGCTCCAAGGCTGTGGGCCGTGACGTCCTAGACCCTTAACCCAGCCTGCCTGGAACCCACCTGTGCACCTACACAACCTCCATCAGCCAGGGCAGGGGCCCGACACCCTTTGTCACTCCCAGGGCAGAGGGTGCATGTCCCAGCAGCTGGTCCTGTGTTTAGTTTGTGCCTTCAGGATAAAAAGAGTAACAGTTACATTTGTTGAGCACTTGCTTCAAGCAGCTTCTGCCCTATACTTCTCTGTGTTACCTCACTTAAGCACCCCCCCTCAGACACCCCAAAAGTCCTGACTCCTCACTGACAGGTGAGAAGCACCTGGAAGATGCCAAGAGTGGGGACAAGCAGCCAGTGGGCCAGCGTGGGGCACCCGCTCCGACCCCCGCCACGGTCCTCAGAGGCTGAGGAGCCAGAGGGAAAGGGCCCTCCAGGCGCTGGAGACCCCTCAGGCCCAAACCTGCGCACAGGTGGAGGGAGGTGGAGGTGCCAGGTGAGAAGCGAGGCTGCAGAAGGCGTGGGGCAGGGGTGACCCCCAGAGGTCTCAGAGACCCCCCCGAGAAGACTGAGTGATGCGTATCAGCTGCCCCCTGTTCTGATTCTCCTGCCATGTGCCTGGCCTGGGCCGGGGGGACTCAGCAGGCACCAGAGGGCCTGGGTAGGTAGGGCCACCTGGTCAGGGCTTATCTTCAGGCCCCAGCAGCCCCTCTCGGGGACGTGTGGCCGGCACCCGGCAGACACCTGATCCCGCTGGGTCAGGACTGCAGCTAAATATAGGCCCGGATGGCGCTGAGGGAGAGGCAACAACAGAGGGGCCAGCTGGCAGCCGGGAGGGCCACGAGGGCCACACAACAACAGAAGCCCGCCTCCCCCCGCGCCCAGGCTGGCAGAGCCCGAGGCGGCTCCTGGGCCTCCCCCCCAGCCAGCCCCGGCCTCTGGCAAGCGCGGGTGCGCCCAGGTCACACGCTTGTCATCAGGGGCCGGCCAGGAGCTATGACAGTGCAGTTTGGAGGGGGTGCTGCGGGCAGCTGCGGCGCACCGGGAAAGCTGCGAGGGAAGGGAGGAAGGGGCAGAGCAGCAGAAAGAATACGCTGTAGAATCCGCGCCCGGCATGAAATGAATGAACTGGAAATAGTTCAAGTCTCTCAGCCTCCACCTTTTTGGGGGTGACATGGAAAGGACACGTGTGCCCTTGGGACGATGTGAGACAACGCCTCGCCTCCCCACCCCTCTGTCAGATCACACCAGGTCCCCAGACGTCCTGGGTCAGCCTCACTAAGACAGGCTTCCTACAAGATGGGGTCTCGGTTGGTGGCTCGTTCTGCCTTCAGAGGCACTCAGAGTTTGGAGGGGCCTATATTCCCAGCAGCCCACCGTGTAGCCCTTCCTCCATTTCTGAGGGCCCCCGAGAGGCAAAAGATTTGCACAGGGTCACTTAGAACTTTCCAGAAGGGCCAGGACCAGCACTCTGGAGACTAGGCCTGAGCGCTTAGCCATGTGCCAGGTGCATCTCACCCCACGACACACGCGTGTGCACCAAGAAAGAGCTGGAGAGCCAGATTTTTAGAAAACAGGAGACCTCAACTGCTGCTTGATTTTATAAGACTCACCATCCAGTTCATCCGCCAAGTGGGTGACGTTCAACCTGTTTCTTCATCTGGAGAACGTGAGCGGCGTGTGGAGGAAGCCTGCGAGCTAAGATTCTCTGCACCGTTATTTGGGAGTGCAAATGCACCAGCTACTGGAGCTGAAGTCCCCCGGGGCCCTTCTCTCCTGCTTAATGGGGAAGGCCACCCTCACCTGGCTGAGGCCACCCTCACCTGGCTGAGGCCACCCTCACCTGGCTGAGGCCACCCTCACCTGGCTGCCTGGGAGCTGCTGCTTGCACCATCCCCGCTGCCTCCTCAGTGACCTCAGAGCGGCGGGTTCAAGGAGCCACCTCAGCTGGAGAGTAGGCCCTGGGCGTTCAGAACCCAGAGGCCCGGACCTCCTGATGACACCAACACACTGCCCCCTGGGCTTGTGGTGCATTGCAAACCGCAAGCTGCCACCCCAGCGTCTCTGGGAGGCTCTGGCATGGCAGGCATCCTAAACACGCCCGAGAGGACGTCCAGCCTCCTGCCAGCCTCCCTCCCTGGTGGGTGAGCTTCCTGGCAATTTGCCCCAACAACTCGGGTCTTGGGTCTGTGGTGCCACGTGAGTATCAGCCACTCAGGTCACCCTGTCAGCCTGGGAGGGAGCCTCCAAAAAGCACTGCTAAGTTTCTGGAAGCGGTGCCCCATACAAAGTGTTGCCAAGCTCCGTTTGCTCTCCAGGCTCAGTTTCCCTTCCTTGGAAAAAGGACACTGGAGCGGATGAACCCCGAGGGCCTTCCAGGTCTGACGTTTTCTGCTCTTCAGCTCTCTCTTGGTTCCGTGTGTCAGCTGCGTGGGTTCAGGCGAGTCCCAGAAGGGCCTCGGGTCCTGCATCAGGGTGAGAATGCCCCTCGCAGTAAGGCCGTGCCCTCGCCCCGACCCAGGAGCCCCACCGGAGCATCAGCTCCTCCCTTCCCACCCAAGATGTCAGGGCCCCAGGCTTGCCCCAAACCCAGAGTCCAGGCTCCCTGGTGGCACAAAGGGTTAAGCACAGCACTATAAAGCTATTCAGAGCCATTGCAGAAGGATTTCGATACCTGGCCAGGGAGATTCCCATATGGCAGCAGCAGACCTCTCCTATCTCACCCACTGCTCCCCTCAGCAGTGTATTTCAGTGGGTCCACCTGTTCTGCTCCCCACTCTGTCTCTGGGGAGTCCTCTCACCCCCACACCTCTGGCCTGCACCCCATCAGAGCAAGCCCAAGGTGGCCTCCCTCGTACAGAGCTGGCTGACTCCACCGCGATGTCACTTTCGGATTCCCAGAGGTGAAAGCTGCCAGCCCCTTCAGCCAGCTGCCCTTGCAGAGGCGCCAAATGGGCAACAGCTGCAAGTCTGGAGCAGCGGCTTTGCTGCCTGTGCGCTCTGCCTCCCGGGTGGCTGGGCCAAGGACTGCCACCTCCGCCAGGCCTCTGCATTCCCACCTCTGCCGCCTGAGACCTGGTCCCGGTTCAGTCCACATGGCAAGCCCCCAGGAGCTGCTGCCCCCAGCAGGACGCCACAGTCCTCCACCAGCCCCAGGGAAGGAGAGTCTTGCTGGGAGAGGCCTTTCTCTCCAGCCCGAGCACAATCAAAAGTGCCCAGCTCTGCTCTGAACATGTTTATGTTCACGGAAAGTCCGTCCCTGGCAGCTGACTTGGGCCTGCAGACCACTTGGGGCTTTCGCTTTGTCCCCGAGTCCCCAGGGTGACGGGTACGGTGCGGGCCAGCCCGAGGGGCCAGCACCAGAGCCAGCAGCCTCCAGGACGGACCAAGACCCCTGCCCCCGACTCATGAGCAGCACTCCCCACCTTACACCACCCCCAGGTGACAGGTGGGGAAGAAAAAGGCCCATGGGTGAGCGTGCCAAGCATGCTGGGCTAACTGAGTTCTGGGATCTCATTTGACTCCCCAGAATAAGCCAGGAGACGAGGGCCGATACTGCCCTCTTCTCAGAAGGTGGAGCAGACAGAGGAGCGCGGGGCTGTAGCCAGGACCCCGTAACGGTAAGGGCTGGGCTGGGCTGACCCAACACCCGTGTCCCTGCTGGAACTGAACAGGGTGTGGCCGACCGGATTGCGCTGTCCCGCAAGGAGATCATCTGCACAGACAGGACACGCGTGCCCCCAGTGTGTCCCCACCAGGCCGGGGCCACACCCGGCTGGGACACCCTCCAAGAACGAGACTCTCGCTGGAGAAAGTCGGCGTTCCCAGGCCGCCCACCCAGGGCTTGCAGTGCCTCTGCTGCGCATGGCCCTGCCAGGGCCTGAACCCCGGTGTGGAGTTGATGTCCAACAGCACCCACATCTCCAGGCAGGGCTAACTCAGCCTGCCAGGGAGGATGGCGGCCCAGGGCCCAGGGCACTGGGGTGCAGAGAGGGAGCTGTGAGGCTGGCCGGGGCTGGGGCTGGGGCTGGGGCTCTGGGTCCTGCTGCTCGGTCCTGGTCACTCTCGTCTGAAGGCCCAGGAGGCGCAGCCAGCTGCGAAGAGGCCCCCGTCCCACACGCAGTTTGCGCCTCAGATCCGCGCGTTTTCTTGGAGTCCCTGCTCCAGCACCCTGCTCCTCCCTTTGCACGCAGGGTGGGTGCTGGAGAGAACGCGACCAGGCAGCCCCTCGCCAGCCTCTGGAGGCCCTGCCGGGGTACAGCCGCATGCACTTTGGTGTCACCCCCACATCTAGGTGCTGACCGGCACAAGGTTGACCTGCCCTTCTTCCGTCTGGGGGTGGGGGCTGAGCCTGCGCTTTGCTCTTCATCGATGGGGAGGACGGCTTCCCTCCCTGGAGCTCGCCTCGGCCTCAGAGCCGGGCGGTGGAAGGGTCTGACGGCTCCAGAGGAGAAGCACTGGGGGTCAGCCACAGCCCAGGGTCCCCACAGGGGCAGTGCCCTCTTCCGAGATGCTGACGTCTCTCTCCCTTCCCCTCAAGCCTCTCCTTTGCCCCCCAGGGCTGCACCTTCCTCCTCCCCTCCCAGGACTGGACACTTCTGTCGCCCACCCCCCACCCCCTGTTTGCCCTCTGTCTGCCCCTCCTTCCCCAGCGCTGCCCAGGGTAGGAATCAGACTCTTGCCTGTTCCTCTTCATCTCTTGAAACCAAAATAAACTGACATCCTGGCCAGGGCTGTGGGCCAGGACACCAAGGCCGCGGGGGCACTTATTTTAGCCCGCGATGTTCCAGTGTTGGGTCAGAACCGTCCCAGGACTTGGCTCTGACCCACATCCCAGTCCTCTTCATTGTGGTGTCACTGTCATAAGGAAAATGCGCTGGCCTTGGCTTTTTCTCTGGGCCCTGCTGGGTGTGGGACTCTAGGAACTGGCTCTCCAAAACACACACGCACACGCACACATGCCAGGCCGTTCCTTTCCATGCTTCCCGCCATGTTTATTTTAATCTGAATTTCCATGAATAAAGGAGGAGGGTGTGCCCGTGAGTTCAGTGGCCAAGAACAAGGCTGTGGCTGGCAGTCAGTGCCACCTCCCCCGCTCCCCAGTTCAGACGCAGGAGCTGGGAGGCTTGAACATGAGCACATATATTCAACAGCTATTTAATGAGCCAGGCACTGTTGGAAGCACTGACACCCAGCAGTGAACAGCGTGGCAATAAACCAGTGGCAAATAAAAATGTATAATAGTGAGGCAGGTGACGGTGCATGGAGAGTAAATGAAGCAGAGGCAGAGCTCTTAGAGGGCAGGGCAGGAGGTCTGCTCATGATCAGGAGAGTAGAGCCTCCTGGGACCTGGTGGGGGCCCTGAGAGCCCCTCCCAGTGGTCACGTCCTCATTCCTGGGCTGCTGTGGGTCGACCAGTTGTTGTTTTCTGCCTCTGCACCTATCCCCCATTTACCTGCCTCTGCACCTATCCCCCATTTACCCTTCTTGTCCCCATAAAAACTCTCCCTGGAGGACTGTTGCCCAGAATCACCTCCAGGGCCTTGTCCAAAGGCTCCAAAGATGACTGAAGTCAGGGCTGCTCAGATGCTCAACATAATTTGTCATCAAGGATATGCAAGTTAAAACTGCCACCAGCTACTGCCAATGCCTATCAGAATGTGATAGGATAATGTGAAAAAAGATGGGAACTGCTGATTGATGGTGAGGTTATGGAGCAACTGGAACTTAGACATGCTCTACACATGGGTAGAACAGCCTTGTAAACTTGATGATTTCACGGAAATGAAACATGTGCCTGTGACCCAGCAATTACCATCTTAGGGGTCCACCGGGCAGAAGCGGGTACGTATATCCACCTAAAGACAGGTACTAGAAGCTGCCCTATTCAACATCACTCCAAACTTGGGACTACCCAAATGTCCATCAATACTAGAATGAATTGTTATAGTCTCTGTGTGGAATATTACACAGCAGTGAAAACAGACAATCTATAACTACACGAAAGGACAAGGACGGATCTCACAATTTACCATCGAGTGAAAGGAGGCACAAGTATGATTCACACTCGCAGAAACATCAAACAACAGTGCTGTCAGTGGCCAGGAGAATAGTCACTTTTGGCAGGAGGCAGTGAGCGGTGGTATAGAGGTGGTGGGGAGAAAAGTTGCTCTGGGGGATCAGTAATAGTCTCTGATGTAGAGGCTGGGTGTGTCCTGGTGACTCGATGGAGTAACACACTTAGAATCTAAGCACTCTTCTGTGAATACTTTATACTTTAATACAATGTTTTTTTAAAATCAGATTTCAACTCGGATGAGTTCAGAATCTCGGGGTGGAGGCAGACATATTTGAGTTGAACAGGAATCTAATGTGCAGGGCTGGGGTCACTAGTTGGCCCAGGCTATTCATTTTGGAGGTGAGTGGCCTTGATGTCCACAGGCGACCGTTGACCTTTGTCTCAGGCTTCATGGACCTTCACTGACTGTAGCTAGTCCCCAACTGGGGTGAGTTAAGAATCAGGGGAAAAACAGGTATTCATCGATTTTGAGGGGCAGCCTTGTGGGGTCCTCATTCTGCCCAGCGTTGAATCCCCCCTTACGTAGGGGGAGGAGCCGTGCGTCCGTGTAAGGCAGCACGGGGCCAGGTCGCTAAGCCTCCACTTGTAAGTGGTGGCACCCAACCTCTCTGCATCTTGGCTTCCTGCTCTTATGGGTGATGATCGTGTCGCTGGAGGCTGGAGCAGGACAACACAGGCGTGTGTGCCCAGCCAGCCCCTGTCCCCGTCATACTTTCTAGTCTCTGTGATCCTTCACCACAGTTTGGGGTTTTGATTTTCACATGCTGAGTGTGTGCATACGGCAAGGGGCTTGGAGAGAGAGAGTCTCCAGCTCTCAAGTGCATGAGGTGTGTCCAGGCTGGGAGGGAGAGGCTCTGCATCTTCCCAAGGCCGAATCTTCAGAGGGGTCCATGACAGAGAGCAAAGGGATCCACTCCAGGGAAACTGCTAGAACTTCTCACTGCAGGGAGAACTCCCAAACAGTAGGCAGCCCCCTCCACCTTTTTTCGCACCCCCACCAAGTCACAGGGGTCTGGAGGGGCTGAGCATGACCTAACCTTTCCAGGGTCACCTAGCCATAGCAGCCTGGGGGACCGTCCCAGCAGGGGCCAGATTAGGTGGGAGAAACACAGAGGCTGACCACGCCCTCCTGTCCTCAGCACCAGGTCAAGCATCCAGGACCCTGCATCCCCCCCAGGGCACTATATTTACTGCGATGTATTTGCAGGTGGAAAATTCCAGGTGAACCTAAAGTCGTCCTGAAGTTCTCTGAGTTTGAGTTGCTGAGAAGTCACCCCATGGGTGTCCTAAATCCAATATGCTGCAAGTTGAAGTTACTTTCTCTTTTGGGCAATGGACCACGTGACAGTTCTAGCCCGCAGACTCTGTAGCCTGGGAGCTGAGGCTCCTGAGTGGGTGTGTAAGGCTGGAGGCACGCCGGGCGCCTGACTGCGAGTGTTTCCTTCACCCCCTGGCACTGCCATTGCATACCACTCATCCTTCCAGGAGAGGGGAGTCTCCCCTGACCTGAGAGCAAGGGCTCCCTTCCTCCTGGTTGGCTGGTTGATTGGTTTGTTTGTTTGTTTGTTTCCTCTGTTGCTCCAGCCTCACCCCCCAGCATCTGGAAATTAAACATGTGCCCGTGACCCAGCAATTACCATCTTAGGGGTCCACCGGGCAGCTGCATCCCTGAACCTCCAAATGTCAGGTGCCATACCTGCCACCGTTCACAAGGTTTCCCCAAAGTCCTTTTACACCAAATCCTCCTTTCTCCCCTCCCCTCCCTCTCTCATTCAGTCTGTCTTCCATTCTATCCTTTTGCCTTCTTGCCTTTCCCCCTTTCTCTCCAGGGGGCTCCCCATCTCCTTCCTTTCTTTGCTGCCTCCCCTTTTATTTCCCTTCTTCCAGCCCATCCTCTCCCTTCTCCCCCCCTCTTTCTTCCAGTCCCTGTAGCTTTTCCCTTTCTCTTCTCTCTTTGACATCACCTTCTATCCCCCTCCTCACCTCTTAAATTATCAGTTGCTCTCTCCCCTTCTCTTCCCTCCCCCAACTCTGATTTTCTTTTTTTCTTTCCTTTCGTCTCTGCCTCTCTCCCTTCATCTTTTTCCCACCCTCTTCTTTTTCCTGCCTTCTCTCCAACATCTCTTTTCTTTTTTCTTCCTTTTTCTTCTTTCTCTTTCCCCTTCTCTGCCTCCCACCCTTCCTTTCTCCCTGGCTCTTCTCTCTCACTCCCCCCACTCTGTCCCCCTATTCTCTTCCCTTGTCCCTCTGTCTTTAACCCTCCACATCTCTCTCCTCTCTCACTCCCTCTGGGTAGCTCCAGAAACATACCCATATATGGCTTCCATGTCAAGCATCACAAATGATGACGTCCCGTGAGGGCCGAGGCTCGGACTGCTCTCTGGGGCGAGCTTGGTAATCACTGCGCCCGGAGAAGCAGCAGGCAGGCTGCTTCCCGGGCCACCTCACGCAGGAAATCTGAGCTGCAGAACGCCTTATAGCTTGGCTGGCCATCACTGGTCATGCGGTGGGCCCGAAATAAACTCCCTGCTTCAAAGGAGCATGTTTCAGAACCGCCTGGCAGAGCCACCAGAAGCTCGGGGCGCATGTTCTGAATTAAGACAGGCTCGAGAAATCCTTTCTGTCCCCTGAACTGTACTCTCCTTTCAGAGCCTAACAGGTAATGCATGCTTTCAACTTTCTTGCACAGCGCTTGAGAAAGACTGCTTGGCTGGCAGGAGAAGTGACTCGTCACCTCTTGTCAAACGACCTCCTGCGCTCCCTCTCTCCTGTCATCTTGAGTTCTAGAGCAGCTGCTGACTCTCTGCTGGGATTAGGGGGACACAGACTCAGTGGTTGGCTTGTACTTCTCCTTTCTTTGGGAGGACTCCTGCTCAGAAAATCACCCCTGCTGTGCCCTTCTAAAAATGGAAATGCAAAAGGCGTTATCAATGATGCTATTGTTGGTTCCGTAGGCCTCGGGCGAGATCCGTGTCAGACAAAAGACTTTCAGAAATGCTTCTAGGTTGGTGAATAGATAGATGCTGTTGTGCATGGGGATGTCAATTTCATGGGACTTTTGTGGAGCCTGTGTGCACAGTATGGTGGGGGGCGATAGCAACCAGGGGCCACGGGCTGTACCTGCAACAGTTTGGGGTTTGGGAGAGGAGAGAGAGTCTGCAAACAAAAGCTACAGTGCAACATAAAGAACGGGAAGTGTGGGGATGCAGAGACGCAAACGCAACATGCGTGCGTGTGCGTGTGTGTGTGTGTGTGTGTGTGTGTACGTGTATGTGTGAACATGGCAACACATTTGGGGAGAAGAATGCCTTTGGCAGGACAGCATGTCATCCGGCAAGGGGGTGGGGGGAGGGTCCTCCAGCTGGAGGGCAACTCTGGTGAAGGCAGACAAGTCAAGGGGTTCTAGGGTGTCGGTGTGAATATTGTGCTACAGGATGGTATGTGACGGTGGATGTGGGAGCTGGGAGGGCTGGCCAGAGGGAGATGCAGCCCCACTAGGCCACACAAGAAGGTGAGATTTTTTCTGGTGGTTTCTAAGCAGTGGAAGGGGCGCAGAATCTGACGTGGGACATCTTCCCAGGAAGCCAGTAGAAGGGACTGGAATGCGGAGGCAGGGAGGACAGGTAAATGGTGGAGGCCTCAGACAGCAGAGGCTTAGTCCCCTGCACAGAACAGAAGAGTCAGTCTCGCTGCAGGGGAAGCTCATTGCGTGGGGCAGGGCGTGAGGGAGGCCTCGGGGCCCAGGCGGGCTAGCAGGGGCCAGTGCCCCAGCCACAGGCCCTAACCTCTGCCCTCTGAGGCCTGGGCAAGTAGGAGGCAGCTCATGGCAGACACCCAGTCACTTCTAGAACAGTTGGATGGGTCCTGGCAGCTGGTGGCAAGTCTGTTTACATCACAGCCTCCTCCGGGAGCTGGCAGCCGCCTCTGCCTGGCCCATTCTAGTTTGCATCATCAGTTCTTGCACAAACAGGCCCAGTCAGGAGTGCCTCATGGGGTGGGGGGGCACCTTCATCCTCCTCCCTGGGGTGGAGGCCCCTGCATAACTCATTCATGGTGCTCTTAGCTGAATAATAGGGCTGTCGGTGCCCAGGAGCATTCACTGAGCACTTACTATGTGCACAGCCCTGGGTCCAGGCTCCTGGAGATTTCTCTCGCAGACTCTTCTCAAAAGCATCACAAACTAAAGGTGAGTGTGAGTCCCATTTTCCAGATGTGGAAACTGAATTTCCAAGAGATTAGAGGTTTTTCCTAGAGCCAGACAGCTTGGAGGTGTGGGAACTGGGAATCAACCCTAGTCTCCTGGCTGCTAGGCCTTCAGTGCCCACGTTCATAGTACAGCCTCCAGTGGCCTTCCCCGGGACCAACACTGCCATAAACAGACCTGTCTTTGGCACAGTCATGGATTATAAGGTGCCTGTGGACACACTAGATCGAAGTATCTTCTTAAAGGAGACACAAAAATACCTTTGGACCCTCCCGGGTCCTTCCATTTCTGGGTGACAGATGGTGGGCTGCCTGGAGGAGGCAGCTGTCACAGGAGGGTTGGCATATCCCCTCCTCAGCACCTTCTTTAGACTAACCCTGTCTAGGAGTCTAACTGATGCCTTTAAGATGTTTAACTGATGTCTTTGTAGTTAAAGGAAAAGTTTTGGGGAAGTGGTAGGAGGCAAAAATAACCTGACTAAAATGAGCACAGAAGAGAGGGCTGGACAGAGAGGAGATATGGAGAAAGCAAAGAGAAGAGGAGAAAAGAGTTAGATAAAAGCGAGGCAAAGACCAGCAGGGAAATAGCCCTTAGCTGATTTGGGTGCAATCTAGGTAAAAAAGATTTCCAGGCAGTTCTACAACTGGGGCTGGGTGAGGAGAGGGGGTTCTGGGCGGGCACCCCCTGCTCGGCAAAGGCCTTCCCACTCTGCAGCCTGGAGCTGGAGCTCCCAGAGCACCCTGCCGCCCAGAGCCCAGAGAAGAGCTGGCACATACCCCAGGACTTGGGGGGACAGGCACGGCAGCTGTGGGAGACACGGGCCTGGCTGGCCAGCCCTGCGCTCCTCTCCCACCCCAGGCTGCTGGCACAGATGGCAGAACCCTGGGCAGAAACTGGGTCGGGCCTGGAATCCAGTGCCCAGACTGCACGCCGCTGAGCCCCCTGCGGAGTCCGGCTGCAGCAGGAAGACGGGAAATGCCCAGGCAGGGCCGTGCCGGGGCCCCATCCCCGGCTGGCAAGAGGCAAGACCCGTGCCCTGCATTGGGAGGCTGAGGTGAAGGTGACCCGCAGTCTGGAGAGTCGCTAACTCGGGACCCAAAAGAAAGAAAACAGAGACTTGGCATTTGTTGATGCTTTTCTTAGCTGGTGCGCACGGTACCGCCTCGGACTACAGGCCGCAGGCCTGTGTGGAATTTATGCTCCTCAAAACGGAATATTTTCCACTAGAAAAGAGGAAAGAGATTTTTTTTTTCTTCTACCCCTCTTACCCTCCTTTCCTCCCTTTTCGGGGGTGACTTCTTCAATGTATACCAATAAAATCAGGAAACTCCAAGACTTGCTGGCAGGATCCCAGATCACTTGAGTGAGCCTCCCAAGTTCAGCTCAGCACAGCCACTCACGTCCACTTTGAACAGCCTGGTCTCCCCCGCAGACAGTGGGTACAGGTGTCCAGGGGCTTCAGGCAAGGGAGCAGGGTCTGCTTTGGACAGGTTCAAAAATCTGGCCATCAGCTCTTACCTGGGTGATCTGGGAACAGTCACACCCCCTCTTTGGGCCTCAACAGGAGAGCTGAGTTGTGGGGTCAGCTGAGCGCTGCAGGCTGAAGCAGACCCCTGGCCCAACCACAGAGCCTGAGGTCTAGACGCTGAGGGAGCCCAGGAGCTTGGAATCAGCACACAGCATTCTGGGATTAGTGGGGCTGGGAGGAGCTTTTTAGAATCTTTAAAATCTGGGCGAAGGGCTCAACTCCCAGCAGCTGGGAGGTGTGCTCACCAGTAGCCAGAGGCCTGTCAGCACTGACCCTTACAAAGGCCCACCCTGGGACTTTGCCCTGGGCCCCTGGCGGGGGAGAATGGGACATCAGCAAGGCAGTCTGGGCACTACTCCCCTGTCCCCCCAAGGCTGGCTCACCCCTTGAGACAGAGCAGAAACTTCCAGGGCAAGCAACCCCAGATGGCTGCCCTTTAAATAGTCATTGTCAGAGGGCCTGATGGAAAGAGGGGCGGGGCTGGTCTCAATATCTACTATCTGCCCAATGGGAAGATTCCTGCCCGCTCCGGTACTGGGAAGGTGAGAAGGTGCAGCGCAAGGCAAGGGAGCAGCAGGCACTGGTCACCTTCGCCACTTAAGGGTTTGAAAGTCCTCGGACTCAGAGTGGAGAGGGGACCCCGGAAGGTTTTGCAGCCATGAGCTCGCCAGTTGCAAGGGCTTCC
Source organism: Scalopus aquaticus (assembly GCA_004024925.1). Classification (NCBI taxonomy): domain Eukaryota; kingdom Metazoa; phylum Chordata; class Mammalia; order Eulipotyphla; family Talpidae; genus Scalopus; species Scalopus aquaticus. Next base: position 17,179 of record PVIJ01011076.1, read on the forward strand.
CAGGGGGCCTGGCACAGCCGACAGGAGGACAAGCGTTAACATGAATGATCAGGCATCTCAGGAAGTGGGGCTGAGAAACTGGGGCCCAGGAGACAGCCCGGGCTAACTCCCCATTTCTTCCCTCGGCTCCAGGCCAGCCTGGGCAGTGTTAAGGTCACCCCCACTGAGGCTCATGGGACACTTGGAGGCCCTGAAACTTTTGAAATGGACAGACAGACAGGCAGATGCATAGGTGAGACCTAGATAGGTAGGTAGGTAGATAGATAGATAGATAGATAGATAGATAGATAGATAGATAGATAGATAGACAGACAGATGCCGGATGGATGAATGGATACAGATACATGATAGATAAATAGGTGATAGATGATTGACAGATGACAAATGAGAGATATAGCATACTGTCTAAACATAAATAATATACAGCTATCATCCTGAAACACGCGTGTACACGTGCACATGTGTATGCACGCTTTGGCACATACTTGCAGCCTTCAGCTTAACTCGGGTCTCGCTTAGAGCTGACAAGACGGCGGAGGCTGCCCAGTTACACAGCCGGGAACTAAGCTGAGGTCAGAACATGTCGCCTCCACTCACTTCCTTGTCAGTTTCTCCTGTTGTGCCCGCCTCGGTTTCCTCTTCTGTCAAAGCGAAACAGCAGTGACCTCATCACAGATGGGTGGAGGGGAGGCGTTTGGTGTGGCCCTCCAGGCACGGGTGGTGGCGGCCGGGGGTGACAGGCGGCCCGGTCAGGGTATTGGCGTGAGAGCTGTCTGTGGCCTCCAAGCCACTCCCAGGCTGCCACGGACCTGGCCAACATGCGGGCACAGCACGTCCAAGGGCCGGCCCCGGCTCCCGGCGCCCACCAGCCGCAGGCCGCGGTCCGCTCACACAGAACTCAAAGCCCAGGTGGAGAGGGTGGGGGGAGCGTCGCGGGGCCTCCCCCACTGGCCAGCAGGTCGTGTGAGCGGGAAGGGAGCAGCAGGAGCCCTGGGGAGTGGGAGAGGGAACCAGCAGGCCCAGTCTGGGCTGCGCCCCGCTGGGTTCTCGGGGGTGTGGGCTCTGCCTCCTTCCTGAGCTCCGACCCCCACACTGAGCGGGGGGCACATGTGGCCCTGCAGGGTCCTGGGACAGCCCGGGACAGCCGAGGGGATGGCGAGAGCCGCTCTGGCTCTGGCTCTGACTCTCCTCTTTGTAAATGGAGGAGAGAGCAGGAGAACCAAGTCCCTCACCCGAGCCTCCTTGGAAACTGCCAGCTGGAATGAGCTCCAGGGGGGCCTGGTCTCAGCGGGAAAGGGACAGGGCAGAGGTGGCCGGGTCCTGGAGCTGCAGTCACAGGGGTTCACGGACCCCTGGCTCCGTGCCGAGGCCCATTGTCCACGTTCATGCGCGTTACCTGGTGTCATCTGGCACACCCCCGTAACAGGGGTGCTCTTGCCATGCCCGTTTTACAGGTGGGCTGGCTGAGGCTCTGCAGGCCGAGGAAACTGCTGCCCAGGGCTCGGCCTGCAGGTGGCAAAGCCAGGGCTGAGTCCCAGCAGCCAGAGCCCTGGGCCCCAGCCATGCCCCACGGGCACTGCCTTCTGGGTAAGAGCTGTCCTGGGCCGTCTGACCCCGCCTCCCTTCCCCGGCCCATCCGGCACTTATAAAACAGCCTGCGCACCTGGGCTTGGGCTACGTCCAGAAGTTTCAGGACTCTTCAGAAGTTTTTGGACTCTATGGGAGATAGGCCCACGGCAGGCAGTTAGAGCAATAGGGACGGGAGGAGGCTCAGAACACCTCAGCTGTCAGGTCAGGGAGGTTTCCTGGTGGGGGAGGCGCGTGAATTGCCTCTGGAAAGATGACCAACCAGAGAAGAGGCAGGGCAGGGCAGGCTTTGTCTACAAACACAGCCTGAGCTGGGCAGTGGCCTGTTCTGGCTCAAGACCCAAGTCGCTGGCTGAGGGGAGCCGGTGAGTAGAGAGAGGACAGCCACCAGCCCTCCTTCTTGCCCCTCCCTCCCAGTCATGCCCCCACCCCCAGTTTCCTGATAGGATATCCAAGGAGCCATTCCTTCCACGGCAGCCCCCCAAATAAGCACCATTCCATCACACCAGCAGACCCCATTCCATCCACAGAGGTCTGGTCCCACGGCCAGTTCCCAGGCAGACACTGCCTGCCGGAGAGCCTGGGTTTGCGGGGCAGGGAGGAAACTGGGGAAGAAGAGCCACTTTTCAAGCGCTGACACTTAGTCCTCACCACAGTCCTGCAAGGCCCATTTTGCAGGTGTAGAAACTGAGGCCCCACTTAGCAGTGCTCAGCTGTGGTGGACCAAGCTCTGTTCCAAGAGCTTTCATGTGCTAACTCCAAGGGCCTGGCCTAGTTATCCCGCTTTACAGGTGCCATCTAGGAGAGGTGGGGACTCCCCGGAAGCCAACATTTGGGGTGCTACAAAGGGGGCAAGAGAGGCGGCCCTGGAGGCCCAGGGGTGGCCTGAGATCCCCTGTTCCAAGCTGGCCTTGGATCGGCCTCCCTTGAACACTGCTCCCTCTGCCGGCCCTGGCCCGATGGCAAGGCCGCTGTCCTCCCGCTGTCCCTGGGAAAGGGCTATTTATTCCAAGCAGTCTCCTAGCAGGTCCCTTGGGACTGCTGGCCAAGCTCCAGGACACAGGCCTAGGAGGTAGCCCAGCCTCCAGGCAGAGGTCTCAGAAATCAAGCTGGGGAGCATGAAGACGAGGGGAAACTGAGGCTGGAAGGGGGCAGGGCACTACTACCCCTACCACCACCCCACCCCACTGTAGTGCCCGTGCTCTTACTCTGTCCTTTTTGCAGGTGGAGACAGAGATTCTAGACGTCCCAAAGCCAGTGACAGGAAAGCTGTGATTTGAACCCAGTTAAGCTGACCCCTCAGGCTGCCCCCAGCCTCCCCCGCCCCCACCCTGTCCTGAGCGTGAGCCGTCCTACCTGCCTTGAGAGATGACCCCCAGTGTCTGCGGGCATCTGTGGACTCTAACTGCGCAGCCCGTGAAGGACGCCCACTGCAGCCCCAGAAGCAGCTGGACACACGCAACTCCACGGGCCGGCCCAGAGCTAAGCTCGTCGTGTTCGAGCACCCAGGTCTGCCACCAACTCCATAGTAACAGTGCCCGCTAGGGAGGAGGCTAAAGATGGTAACCCACCCGCGGACCCTCAAAGGCCAAGGATCTCAGTGGAAAAACCAGAGATGATGAGACTGACAGTGGTGGGGGGCGGGTTTACCCTGTCAAAGGCAGAGACCCTCTCCCACGAGGTCACTCCAAGGTCACCTTGAAGCCCACCTCCCCGACCTGTGTGTGGCTTCTCTGTGGTGCCCACTACACAGAGATGGGCCAGGTGGCTGGGCTGGCCGAGGACAGCACCCTTGTCCTGCCTGCTGGTAACCCCTTGAGCCAGTTATCGGATGGCTCAGCTCAGCATTTCCGGAATTCCCGGAAGGAGCACCGGATTTGAGGGAGGGCGGGGCTCTGGAGCCCAGCTTTGCAACTCTGCAAAGCTGCCCTTTCCCTCGGTGCATCTTAACTGCCTCACCTGTAAAATGGGAGCGATCACGCAGGGCGTCCTTGGGGAAGAAGCGGGGGCAGAAGGGCTAGTGAGGTAATTCAGTGGAGGCGTCCTTCCTGCTAGGCTGTCGGGCCAGTGCAGCTCCAGGTGACCGACCTGGCTGCCCTCACTCGGTCAGATCCGTTTGCCTCTCATCAGCCCATACCAGGGGGCGGGCATCAAGCCTCCCAGCCACGCGCGCATGCCAGCTGTGCATTGCTCGTGAGTGGATCACGTACAATGTGATCAAGCAGACATCTCATTCCCACTTCTGCTGAGAAAGGAGCTGAGGTCCAAAAAGAGCAGAGATGGCCAAAGTCACACAGCTAGTCATCTGCACATGGAAACTTGGTCGAGGCTTCCTGACATCAGAGACTCTTCCCTCACCCTGGGTTCCCTATTCTCCTACACCCAACACTGAGGTCTGTACCTGCTGTGGCCCTAGGGGATCCTCAGGGACATAGGGTTTGGGATTCATAGCGCAGAGCTAAGCCAAATGTCTTATGGAGTCGTAGAAGCTTCATAACTGGAAGAGCCCATGGAAACCTCCCAGCCCCAAGCCATCCTTTCAGAATGGGAAGGCTGAGGCCCCGAGAGGGACAGGGACTTAGCCAAGGTCGCACAGCACTCTAGCATCCTCATGGAGACTCTAAGCCAAGTTTCACTGCATACTGATGGAACAGAAGAACAGGTCGGCTCACCCTTGTCCTCATCAGATGAATCAAGAGAATATTCTGCTGGAGGTTCTGGAATAGGAAGTCCCTCACCATGTGGCACTGGTCTCAATGCAGACGGAATGTTTGGGTAGACTATTCTTGACTTCATTTGCTTCATTATTCCACTGGAAAGAGGAGGAGCCAGCAGAAGGAACAGTCTTTTATGTGGTTGCTTGGCTCTCTCCACACCATGGGGACTGCATCAATGGCATTGATGGTCTTTTGCCATTTAACCACTGTGGAAGCTGTACTGTACATGCAGCACAGCATTTATGCGGGGCCCAAGGCTTGCCTTGGTCACCAACCTTGCATCCCAAGTAAAGATGAGAAGCCTTCTTCACTTGAGAAGTGATACTTTTCTTCTGGTTGGCAATTGTCACTTCCCCACAAATAGAGCAGAAATTGTCCATGCCGTTAACACACTTTCAAGGCATGACTGTTCTGTATGTGCCTAAATGGATAAAATAAGAACAGTTCTATGGAACAGTAGCTTAAACTGTCTCGCACAAAGTCTGAAATATTTTCAATGCTCAACCTTTCCGACAGGGCTTTCTATAGTGCACTGCTGACGTCAGCTTACTTCCGCAGCCGCCTGGCAGTAGTATTGCATTGCATCAGAAAATGATGCAATCAACTCTGGATGATGTGTGCATGATGGTATTATGCAATGCGATGCAATATTACATCATTCAAGGCTGATTTAGGATGTTGTTGCAGTCCTACTGGATAAATTTACATGGTGAAACATAAAATGAATTATATAAAATATCTTCAGAACAAGAGCTAATAAAAAATTTTCAGGGTTATATCCATGTTGAGCCCACCAAGATACTACAGATTAGGGCCTTTTTAAGTCAGTAACGATCTCGCTGTTGACCAGTGTTATCGACCATTCGGACATCCTCTTTGGCAAGTGTCTGGCTTATCATCTTTGGGTATCAGCTACTAGAGTCACAAGAGTGCTGTATACCAAAGCACCCCAAATCAGCATTTACTCTCATGCTTAGGCTCTGCAGTGTAGACAGGAGGATCTAGGCCAGCCCAGGCCGGGCCGCTCAGCATCAGGGGGCAGGCCCTGTAGGACAGGGCTTCTTGGTGAGGGTGGTCTCAGGCTGCCCAGGTGGGTGCAGGTGGGCCCAGCTAAAGGGCAGTACCTGGGGTGGGGTGGCGGGGGGATCTGCTCCTGGTGATTGCAAAATAGCAAGCACCATTGTACAGACTGCCTCACCCTTCTTATTCTCAGCCCCAGCGCAGTGCAGAGATGTGAAATGTGCAAGGGGATGTGACTGGATAACTGGAGGGGAGGCACGTGAGCACTGCTGGGGAGCTGCAGGGATTTTGTCTATGGGTGTCATTGCAGTGTCACTGTGCTTAGAAGAATCCATGGTATATAGTAGGTGCTCAATAAATAATCTCTCTGGGGACTTGAGTGCTTGTTTGGCGGTTCTGTGGTAGAGTAGGGGGAGCACAGCTACTTATAGGCCCTTGACCGAAGAACGGTCTGTCTCTATCTGAGGAAAGCCCTTCTCTGACCGAGCATGCAGCCTCGGAGGGACGCATATGGAGAAGTGGGGGGTGGGGCAGGACCCCCTCCTGGCTGCCCAGATCAGCTAAATCAACCCTGGCGATCAAGGGGGCGGCAGGTGTGTAGGCAGATCGCCCTCACAGTCTCTCCCGGTTAGCGGACACACGCACACGTGTATAGGTGCGCTGCGGGGAATGGAAACCTGGTGCCTCGGCAGATGGGTGGACAGGCGGATGCACAGGGATAGACGAGGGGTGGACAGGTAAACGGGCGGGCGGGCGCACAGATGAGCAGATGGCTAATGGATGCGTGGGTGGTTAGATGATGGATGAGTATGGGCATGAAGATCTCTGGATCGGTGGCTCTGGGGTACAGGGATGCATAAGTGGGTGGATACGAGGTGACTAGGTGAGAGGGTGGACAGATGGACATACGAGAGGGTGAAACAATGAGCAGACATGGGCGGTTAGCTAGCAGGTGGACTGGTGAGTGGCTCAGTGGATGGATGGGTGTGTGTATAGATGGGTGGTTGGGCAGACGGCATGACCTAATGAACGCATGAAAGAGATTGCGTGATGCCAAAAGAGGCGCAGCCATCCTTGTGGGCAAACGTAGCTGTCCCGTCAGACTACTAGTGACCAGGATGCTCTTGGTCTCCTCACAGGGTGTTCTAATCGGCTGCTTCCTCCTCCCCACCGAGGGGCTCTCCTGGAGAGGAGAGAAGATGGCCACGGAGATCAGTGCTCGGGGCGCGCAGCGTGCCATCGGGCACGAAGAGTACAGCCTGTACGGCAGCCTGAGCGAGGACGAGCTGATCCAGATGGCCATCGAGCAGAGCCTGGCTGACAAGACGCGGGGCCCCACCGCCACCGAGGCCCCCGGGCCCGCCCGTGCCAACCGCCAACCTGCCCATTTCTACCCGTGGACCAGGTAAGCGAGGGCGGCCAGCTGGGGCATGCACAGGTGCGGGCCCTGAATGCTGTTAGCCACACCCCGTTACCCAGGTCTCTGGGGTACATTTGGCACCTTAGTGGTTTATGTACATTTGTTCATTAAGCCTCTGAGTTCTGACAGCCCCGGGTCCTGCTTTATGTGCTCCATACACTCTGCCTCATTTCACCCTCGTGAAGGTCTTGTAGGTGCGCTGCAGCTGTGTTCCCAGTCTACAGATGAGGACGCTGAAGCTCAGGACTGAGTAGCTTGCCCGAGGTCTCCAGGCTGGGCGGGGGTGTTGCGGAGTTTGGAGCTGGCTGATTCTAACGCATGTGGCCCACCCCTGCAGAGCCGGCTTTGTGTTTGAAGGAGTGGAAATGACATTCAGAGTATGGGAACATGGGGTGCCTGTGAGGGTGATGTTCCCACCCTACCTATGCAGTCGCCCCGAGAAAATGTGTCTGTAAGCAAAGGACATCCGCCCTTGGTCCGGCTCCCCTGTCTCTGCAGCGCAGTCACTGGCCGTCTAGGGCAGTGCCACCTGCTAGAAATGTGCCTCAAGCCAGAACTGCGACCCACATATACAATTCTGAATGTCCTAATAGTCATATTTAAAAACAAAGTGAGACAGGTGAAATTATGTCCTAACTATTATCATTTCTACATATCATCAATGTAAAATTTACGAGTGAGATTTTTACCTTTATTTTTTTAAAGATTTATTTATATATACATACACCTGGCCTCTGGTGCAGGCCAGAGGTGAGGGGAGGTGAGAGGATTCACCAGAGACAGAGTAGGGAGCAGAACAGGTGAGTTGACTGAAGTACACTGCTGGGGGAGCAGCAGGTGAGGCAGGAGAGGTCTGCTGCGCCATGTGGGAAGCTCCCTGGCCGGAGATTGAGCTCATGCTGCAGTGGCTGCAGATGGCTTCATAGGCTGAGACTTAACCTGTTGTGCCACCAGGGAGACCCAGATTTTTACCTTTTTTTCATATCCAATCTAGAACCCAGCATGTTTTTTTTTTTTTTGCACTCACAAAGTGTCTCAATTCAGACGGGTCACGTCTCAAGGGCTCACTGACCACACAGGGCCAGGGGCTACCATGCTGGGCAGCGTGGCTCTGAAGGACCCCCTTTGTAGGAAGCAGGAGCCAGAGAGCTCAAAATGTTTTTTAAAAAAGAAATGCACTAAGACGCTTCTGCTCTCCTCTGAGTCAAAGTGAAGTGTATTAGGCAGAGGGATGGAAGTGGCCACGACAACTGTCTTCGTGTGACCTTGGGGTCTGGGCCTCAAATCTCATTGTCTCCAGCAGCCAGCTGCCACCCTGCGTGACCTCAGGCAAGTCACTTAACCTCTCTAAACCTCCCCTTCTTAAAACAACAATTTTAAAGAATCCCCCTTGATAGGATGAAGGTGGGTGATGGTGCATCTCAGCCCCACTCCTTGATGAAGCCTACGGGGCTCGCCCCAGATAAGGTTGGCCCTTGCCAAGGCTGGTCCACTTCTGCAGGGAGGCTAGCCAGCGGTCCAGGATGCACCGAGCTGCCCCTTCCACAGGGGCAGGTGGGCAGCCTGGGAACCCAGCTGGGAGGCCCGCGAAGGCTCCAGCTTACTGAGTTGCAGAGGAAGCCCCATTCCGTGACCCAGTGTGAAAAACAGACCCGGAGCCCAGGATTCACACGCCTTGCTGTACGGGCCTGCTTCCTGTTCTGGCGGCGGAGCTGAAGCAGACCACAGGTTCCTCTTTCTCAGGAGGGGATAATGAGATAAGAGAATCCTGGCTCAGATCAGGCCTGCGGCAAGAAGCCGGCACACCCAGGCACTGTTTCTCCCAGCCCACACACACCCGAGTCCCGGGACACACAGCATCACGACTGAGTGGCCCTTGAGGGCCAGACCCCAATCTCCTTCCCTGAGGCGGTGAGGAAATGGACTCTCTGTGGGCTGTAAACATTTATCCAGCCTCCTGAGGAAAAGCTCTCAGAGAGGAAGTGAAATGACTTACCCGAGGTCATGCAGCCCTCACTTAAGATCCAGACACAAGTCACGGAGGAGGCGTCCACCTACGTCTCCGCACTCACTTTCAGCATGACTGGCTCCCCTGTTCCCCTTGTTTCTGGGGGGAGGGTCCCCTGCTGGGGAAGCAAATCCTTTCCTTAAAAACATGATTTTAAAGCCATTCTCCTCTCCCTCGAAGGCATGTCCTTCCCATGGGCCTGGCATGCTGCAGTCCACTTAATCCTCATGAAGCCACATAGCTGAGCATGGCTGTGCCCAGCAGGGTCAGGGGGAACCCGAAGTCTGTCCTGCTCTGAAGTTCAAGTCCCTCACCAACTCTGTGGTTTCCGCAAGGACGTCTTTCGGCTTCCTCTCCCTCCTCCACCTGGAGATGGGGTTTGGGTCTCTTTATATCTATTTCCCACCCACAGAGATTCAGGTCCCCAAAGACAACAGACATGCAGGGTGTGCTGACGGGGTGTGGGCAGCCCAGGAGCCTAGAGTCTGCTCCCTTTTACCCCCGCTTGTCAGTTTCCATCCAAACCTACCCGCACGGGCTCAGGAACAGGACACCACTTACATCCCGGCTCCTGTCACCCTTCAGATGCCAGATTAAATGGCATCTCCCGGGTACTTCCTGCCTGGCCGCCCTCCGGGTCGGGAGTCCACCTGCCGTGCCTACCCGCTCGGCCGTTTCCTTCACAGCCTGACGATGACTTACAAGTCCTGTCTGTTTCTACCATTGACTTGTAAGCTCTGAGAGGCAGGAGCTCAATCCCGCTTCCTTCCCAGGAAGCTCCCAGCCCAGTAGTGCCTGGCCCCTGGCGAGCCCCTGAGCCCTGATGGGCTCTCTGCGAGCCAATGAACGGGGGATGAAGGAATGAATGGAGAGGCAGCAGAGTGGAAAGAGAAGCAGGTTTGGAGGTTTGAACACTTCTGCTGTCTCTTACCAGCTGGGCTGTGTGACCTTAAGCAAGTTACTTAACCTTTCTGAGCGCCAATGTCCTTATCCCTAAAACGGCAACAACAAAAACTCATCTTGCGCACATGCGGTGTTCTTATGAAAAGCAGTTAACACTTTGTGTGCCGGTGCCCTTTAAATTTACCAGCCCTTGGGGCTGGCCATTTTCTGTGCCACCGCATGAATGGTATAAGCATTCAATAAAACACACACAACTCCTGAACTACTGGATATTAAAAAACTGTCATATCTCTCATAAAACACCTTACACTTTCACCAAAACAATGTGTAAAGCTTCTAGACTGAGTACGATCAAAGAAATAGCTCCTAATAGTTCCAGATAAATCCACCGTGGCGTGAAAAACCAGAGACTAGATGAACACGTATTAATACGTGAGTGGCCACCTGATACTGGTGACAAAAACACGTACTAATACGTGAGCGGACCACAAAGTGTTAAAATGAGGAGGGTGTGGAGGCATAAAGCCTTCCCATATCCTGCAGCTCAGATTGACCGCCCCCTCCTCCTCCCTGAGTAACCCAAGTGCCCTGTGAAGGGCTGCCTCTGTTTCATGGGCCAGTTTTCCATACATGGGCCAATGCTTGCTTTGGGGAGGCACTGTCTGACCTGAGAGGGTCCCCAATGACATTCTCACCTTCTGGGGTCAGGAAGCAGAAGCCCTCACCTTTGTGACCCGAGGGCCCAGCAAAAAGCCAGGATCATCGTGGGTATCCAGTGAATGATTTCAGGCAAATAAGCACTTTGAGATCAATTAAATTCTCTAGAAACTGAATTTGTTATCATAGGACCAAAATGGCGACCTTAAAGGGGCCCTAAAAGTGAAAGATCAGCATCCCAGAGAAAATAGAATGTTCCCTTTTAAAACTGTTTTGCAGTGTCTCTCTCCCATCACATTGTAAGGGACAAAGTGACACATGCGTGAGGATCGTCTGCCATGCCTGGCCCGCCGAGTGCTCCCTGAAGGCAGACCTGGCTTCCCACCTCCCAGAGAAGCAGCAGCCCTGGCCTCATGAGACAGGAGTCAAGGTTGCCATGTGTGGGTCACCCAGAATGGGTCAAGGAAGCTGGTCTTTAAACTTCTGCATTTTGTTTAAGAAGACATTTCTAGAAATTACATTTCTAAGAAGATAAAGGGAGAAAACATGACACAGGAACTTGCTTGAGTTGATATATGCACAGCTGTAAACAATTCAAATCAAGTCACCCATACTTCCTGATACTTCTGATGTACCAGTTTCCTTTTCTGCACCTGGATATGAATCAGGCCTGGGCCAGAGGTGCGTGATGGCCCAATAGGAAGGGCACAGCAAAAATGTTTGCCCCAGTTTTGAAGGGACACAGAAGGGTTGATTCACTTAGTTGAGGAGGTGGACTTTGCAGGATGAATAGGAGTTTGTTAAACAGGTTAGAAGCAGCAGCCCTCTTTGAGTCTCAGTTTCTCATGCAAAACGGACCCAATGATGTCTTCCTCATGGAGGGAACTGGAAGGGGAAATGAGATGCCTGGTGCCATGTGCCTGTCACAAGTCTTGGCATAAAGCAATTGTTGAGTGAAACTCAGCCTTAGATGGAGTGGCAGAAGTCGCTACAGCTTAGAATCCAAGTTCTCTGCATGTGACTCTCAGAAAGGCTCAGAAAGGTTGATTTGGCCGGATGGTGAGGGAGAAACAGAATTCTCATGTTGGGGGACTAATTCCAAAGACCTCAGGGATGGTGGGGAGGAGATACATGCTGTGAGTTCTTCCTTTCTCTACCCAAGAGGGCAGCAGGCTGGTTCCCCTGGAACTGGAAACCTTGGCACACAACACCAAGATTGTCTGCAGTTTATTACGCCTTCAAGTCTTTTGTTTGTTTCATTTTATTCATTTAAATTAGCAAGAGCCTACTGGACTCAGAGCCCTGTGCTCGGGTGTCTGGGGGGATGGTATGAGGAGAAATGCAGTGTCCTGGCTCAGGTGTGGGTGGGGTAGACTGGTATCTGTCAGCTCCCTCCCATTACGATGCTGCCTGCCAGCTGCCTGCAGCCATTTCAACCCTTCCCGGGCCTGCGCGTCTCATGAGCTCAGACAAGAGTCACTAAGAAATGAAGGGGCATTGGCATCATAACCCCACCCCCCACTCACTGAGCTGAACCTGGGTCTGAGGTCGGAGATGCCGATGCACCCGTGACCCCAAGAGGGAGGGGACCCGCCCAGCCTCTGCAGGTCATGACCGGAGCCCACATCCCGCCAGGTTGCTCTCACCTCTGATGACTCAACCATCATGGTTTCTGGGCTGGGAAGTCCCCTGCTCTGGGCCTGGGGGAGGGGGCTGCAGCCTGGATGGGAAGGTTCAGAGCCCAGTGGGGCCTGGTTCCCCAGCCGGCCGTGACCCCTACGGCTCAGCAGACCTGGGCACTTGCCTGGTGCCCCTAAAGCCACTTAAACCACCCGACTTCAGGGCTCCAGGACAAACGAGAGCCCTGGCCCCAGTGCCTGGGTGTGCTCGCGGGGGTTTGTCCTGCCAGCGGTAGCTCCTGATTTGAGGCTGGTTCCTAACGACCTTGCTAAAAACAGCCCAGCAACAATCAGTGACGGAGACCACACATGGACCAATGATGAGGGTGGCTGGACCCCGGGATCCTGTGCAGACAGAAGCCCAGGGCTGCGTCAAGACTGGTGGTGGGGGCTGCCGAGGTGCGCCTGGCCCAGGCTTCACCCCTGCCCAGCGTGCAGCCCTCCCAGAGCTGGCCTCTGCACCCCCACCCCTGGGATGCAGGCTCTGAGAACCTGCTGCGTTTCCCCCAGTCAGTTCAGGTCAGCAAATGCTCCACAAAAGCAGCGAGGAAACCCCCTCTGGTCCTGCATCCTCTTTTTTTGCAAATGAGCCAAGTGAGGAGGAGGAGGAAGGGCTGAGCTGCTTTGCAGACAGGCAGGCGTCCCGGCCACAGCCGCACATGTCACCGGGGCGGCCACCCACTCTGGGGACCTTGGTTCCTTCCTCTAGCAAAAGCCAGGACCGTGGCACCCACCTGCAGAGGTAACGAGAGGCACCGAATGCACGCACGGGCGCCAGGCATGCGTCTGCTCGGCCCCCCAGCCCAGGGGTGCTAGGAGATGGGGTGACAGAAGGGAGTGATGGAAGGTAGACACCAAGGATGCGGATGACAAAGGGGACGTCCTTCCTTCACTCTTTGCCTACACGCTCCTGCCCATCCGCCCTGGGACACAGCATCTGTGGGTCTGACCTGTCCTGGAAAAGTGGGGGTCCTTCCCAGGGTCACTGTCCTAGCACCTCCATGCCCCACGGGGTGCCGGTGACCAGCATGAACATCCTCCCCAATCCCTCAGGGCAGAGGGGTGCAGAAGACCATGCCGGGCCCCTGGGTGTCTGCCCGGGACCAGGGCCTGACCTGACAGGAATGGGAAGAATGTGAGCCTTGGTTGGTCCCGTGCTCATTCCACCCCCAATCAATCCAGACCATGGGGGGCCTCCACCCCTCCTTTCATCTCTCTCGTCCTCTCCGTCTCTCTCGTCTCTCTCCACCAGCCCGATGGAGCAGGGAAACTGAGGCTCGGGGAGGTGAAATAATGATAAAATCAGTGGTGGGCACAGGTCAAGACCCCTGCATCTGGCCCTCTTCTGAGCATTCCTGCCCGTTTATTCAGGCCTCACCCCTCCCAGACAAGACTGTTCTGGAACAAAAGTCCAGAGAAGTTCCTCTCATCCAAGGTCACCCAGGCAGGCAGTGCCAGGTCTGGATTTGAACTCACATATGAGTCCACAGCCTTGCCCTGGGACCTTCTTGAATCCTCTGCTGTAATCTCTGGACTGTCTGTTCCCGACTCCGGGACAGCAAGACCCCCTCACGCAGAGCCAGCGATGGGGTGGGCACAGGCCCAGCTCTGCCTCCCGACTTTGACCCCCACGTATCTCTCGCCCAGCCCGTGGAGGGACCCAGCTTGCATAGCCTGAGAGCCAGCCCCTCTCATCTGGGGACCTGCCGCTGACCACTTCTCACGTCTCCTGGGGGAAGTATGTCACCTTGCTTCATATCTGCCTCCCGCGTGGTTGGCTGGGGAGGGGGTGAGGTTAACCTCATTGTTGTCTTATATGGTCATTTAAATCTCCCAGGGCTTCCTCCAAGGGCCAAAAATAATCCGGAGACACAGCAGCTGTGTCCAGCACACAGAGGACGCGGCCATCTGCTTCGGTTCAGCGCCCTGTGTCTGCTGTTAGGCTCTCTCCCCCTCGCGCGCCCTCCATCCCGTTCCTGCCTCCGGCCATGACCCGCTTCTCATACGCAGAGTATTTTTCCCTCTTTCACTCCCGCCCTGCACCCTCCAGGTCGACTGCGCCTCCCGAGAGCCCGCCCGCCTCAGCGCCCATGGGTTTGTTCCAAGGGGTCCTGCAGAAATACAAGAGCAGCAAGACCTCAGAGCTGGCGTAAGTGACCCCGGGCCCGCCCCCGAGACCGGCCAAGCTCATGTCCCCACCGGGGGTGGATGAGGGGTGAGGGATGGGAAGTGGGGCACTGTGGGGGCACCTCCCGGCATCCTTCCCAGGTGTGACCCCGGGACCCAGCTGTTCCTGCTGAGCTGGCCTTGAGGGCCTCTAGGCTCCGGTCCCCAAGAGCTGCTAGTCAGGCTGTGGTTAACCCCTTGGCACCCAGGCCTGGGGCCATGTGCTGGAGGAGCCCTTGGCACTCTGAGCCAGGGCCCAGCAGGAGGGACACTGAGAGGCTGCCCTGGAGCCCCCAGGTAGAGGAGCTCAGAGCTGAGGCTGAGGAGCCAGTGCCACCTCTGTCTCAGTTTCCCGGGCCCCACTGACATGCTGGCACATCCAATAGCGCGCACCCTCAGGCTCTGTTTGGCTTTGTTGTCTTTGCAAGTTAAGTGCCAGGTGCTAGAATCCAGAAACATTCTCAGCTGCGGGAGGGAGTTTGTTTGCCAGGCTCACTGGGCTGGGTGAGGAGGTTCCCTAGAAAATAGCTCTGGGCTGTTTCCATCTTGCTCCCCCATAATGACCCTAGAAGCAGAGGGGCCCCATCACTGGAACCCCTATTTCCTTGCTCAGTTACGTTGTACAGAAGGGAGGAGGTGGTTGGCTGATGTTTTGTTTTTCCTCCCCAGTGCTTTCTAACTCTGCTGCACCCCACTTTCTTGGTGCTGTGGGTGCAATTTTGTCTGGAAAGGAGTTCCTGGTTCTGGTCTCGTCTGGGCCCAGCTGCCACTTTCCGGCAAGTGCCGACCAGTCGCGTCCCTCCTGAGTCTCCCTTCTCTGGGAGAGCAGTTTGGAGAGGACAGTGACCCTCTAGCTCCGTTGTCTCGGAGGGCCTGACCCTGGCTGCCCTCCCACTGCTGGGGTGGGGGCGTTGGCTGGGCTGGGGGACAAGCAGCCAGCGGGTGCGCCTGCAGCTCCGGGCCCGGCACAGCGCTGGCCCAGACCCGAGCCGGTGCGGCCTGCCCCAAGAGCACATGACACCCATGCCCCTAAGGCCGCAACAGCCAGCCCCTCCCTTCCCCAGGAGACCGTTTGGGGGTCCAGACGTACACCCTACCCAGGCTCTCCCGAGGCAACCAGGCTGCTCCGGCCGCGTGTGGGAAGGGCTCTTCGAGGTGGCCGTGACGGCGTTGATGGGGACCCAGGGCTTATCTGGGCAGCTACCCGTCATCCTCGCCGGGCCTGCGTCTGTGCTCGATGCTATTAATAACCAGAGAGGCTGAGAGTCAGGAGGAAGTGCCGCACACGCAGGGGGAAGCGGTGGGGAGAGTAAAGGGGAGGCCCTGGAGACCCGTAGAGCCTGTGCCGGCCTCGGTGCAGGTGGGCCTGGGAACAAGGCCCACCCACTGCCAGCCTCATCTTCTCCATCTGGGAAATGGGCCCGTGGATGCAGATCTGCTCGGGGGAGGGGGGATCCAGCAGCTGCATCAGTGGGGGCCCCACAAACTCTCCAGGGATGGGGGAAGGAAAGAATGAATGAATGAATGAACCGGGTGGCTCTAGTGAACCATGCAAAGGAGCTATCATTCCCGTTAGCCCTGAAATCTCTTTTTCACTCAGAAGAGAATGCTTCCAGTGCAGTCATCCTTCAAGCATTTAAGTCTTCCAGCAGCTACATGTTCTAGGGCGATGATTAGGGTTGGAAGCAAGCAGGGGGTCCCAGAAAGAGGTCACAGCAGTCTCCCTCTGAGGGGTCTGTGCCTTCATCTCAGAGCCGTTCAAAGGTAACAGACCGAGGGTTAAGGCTCCCAGGGAAGCCTGGAGCTCTGTGCTCAGGGAGCACATTCCGTGGCCCCCGAGGGCTTGGGCATCTCCCCCTGGCACCCGCACTGTGGTGGGGAGATCTGGCTGTCACTAGGGGTGCAGTCACTGAGTAGGGATGGAGGGGTCTCCCCGCTTTCTAGCACGGCTCCCTCCTTGGTGCTCAACTTGCAGATCAATATGTGGAAACACCCCCAGCCCAGGGGTGCTCACAGGAGGAGTGGGACACGGGCAGGCTGGACCCAGGGCCCCCCACATTTATCTGACTGGGCCGCCACACTCTCCAAGGTGCTGCAAAGAATGCTTTGCACGAAATAAGAAGTTCCTAGTGAAAAAGCAAAACTGTAACAGGAAAGAGGGTGTCTCTGGAAATAGAAGGGGTGAAATAATTGTTGGGATTACTAGATTGTGAGATCTTCCTCTCTCTCGCCACAAATATTTATTAAGCACCTATTACAGCCCAACCACTGAGCTGGGTCCTGGGAATAACATCACGAGGGATAAAAGAAATATACTGTCCTTGTCTTTCTGGAACTTAGAACAGTGGGGGAGACAGACAGTGGTCAAATAATCTTCCAAAGACAAGTAAAGGCCAGTGGCTAGAGGAGGACTTCCGACCGCAGGTGAGGAGAGGCTGACGTAGGCAGGCGGGCTGAGGTCAATGTGGCCGAGGGTAGGTCAGGCCAAGGTCAGGGCGGAGTTCCCAGGCACAGCCCTGTGGATTAGGAATCACTGTTCTCCTTAGGGAGGACACTGTCAGGAGGGACAGGCAGGGCTGGGGCCCCGCCGCCCGCAATGCCCCTGGGCACCGCAGGCCCTGCTTGCCTTCTGGGACAGGGGCTGCCCAGGGGGCTCCGTGCTGAGGAGTGACTCCGCCTTGCTCTCACAGGCCCGTGGACCCCGTGCTAAAGGCCATCAAGGAAGGCGACGAGAAGGCCTTGAGGGCCATGATCCAGGCGGGGAGGAATCTCGCGGAGCCCAATAAGGAGGGCTGGCTGCCGCTGCACGAGGCCGCCTACTACGGCCAGCTGGACTGCCTGAGAGCCCTGCAGAGAGGTGAGGGGCCGGCCTTGCTGCCTCCAGGCGGGGAGTGGACTCCCAGGCAAATGCTCCCTCCTCCAGGGCACCAAGTTCTCCAGGCTGGGAGGGAGGACTGTCCCCTCCTTCTCTGCCATCTCTCCAGACCTCCCAGGACAAGGAAAGCCTAATTACTAGAGAAGGAATGAGGGAGGGCCAACTTTGGGAACGCCGCTGCCAGCTTGCTCTAGAATCTTCCAGGGGCTGATTTGGTGTGGAAAACACAAAACACGGCAGCTGTGCTTGCCCACCAAGGTCATCCCCCTGCAGCTGTGGGATCCTATCCACGTCACACCTCCTCTGTCAGCCTCAGTTTCCTCCCAAGACAGAGGTAGATGGGTCCCACCTGCAGGCATGAGTTACCCCTGCTCTCGGGATCCCAGAGAGCCGAGCACAAGCCAGGGTAGAAACAGCTGCTGAGGCTGAGCTTCCCCTAGTGACTGGTGGGGAATGAGGGTCATGCAGGTGGGGGGCGGCAGCCCGAGGAGGCTTCTCAGGGGAGGTGGCATCTGAGCCACATCTGAGCTGGGTTAACACATAGGAAACCAAGCAGCGCTGAGAGCCACTGAGAACCGTGGTTGGGAAATTTAGGAGGATGTGACCGAGTGGGGCGGGACAGGGCCGCCTCCTCCCTCAGGAATGTCCCTGTCTACCCTCCACAGCGTACCCCGCAACCCTGGACCAGCGCACCCTGCAGGAGGAAACGGCCCTTTACCTGGCCACGTGCAGGGGACACCTGGACTGTCTCCTCTCCCTGCTCCAGGCTGGGGCTGAGCCCGACATCTCCAACAAGTGCCGGGAGACGCCCCTCTACAAAGGTGAGAGGCCAGCGGGCTCCCCAAGGATGAGGACGCGCCCAGGAGCCAGGAGGCCAGTACAAGCTTTGCCCCCGTTCTACATACCTATCCCCAGGGGTCGCTTTGAAGGGGTGGCTTCACTTTGATGTATAACTCTGGTGATGGAGTCATTCACTCAGCTCGTGTTCAGTCAATAGGCCCAAGTGCCACTGAGGGGCACCCTCCGCAGTCCTGTGTCCTCCTGGGCCAGAGGCACCGCTCGCAGAAAGTGACCAACAGCTCAGGGGAGCGGGGGGAGGGGTCTGAGTGGGGTAGGGGCCAGGAGGGGAGGGGCCTGATGAGAGCAGGGCACAGCATGCGGGTGTGCCTGCTTCGGTCGGGAACAGGTGGAATTTACCAGCTGGATAAGTAGGAGAAACAGCATGGACAAAGGCAAAAAGGAATGAGAGAGTATGTGTATCTCTGGGGTGTCCAGGGTGGCTTAATAATCATCACCCAAGGCCCCTCGCTGGCCGCCCTGGCAGGGCCCAGAGACACAGCTGGCATTTACTGAGTGCTCACCGAGTGTCAGGTGGGCACCGATCTTGTATCTGACCCCAGGTAGGCCCTGCTAGCACCTAGTTTTGCAGGTGAGGATCTAAGACGTGGGGACATGAGATGAGGTACCCAGGCTCATGCAGACAGCAAGGGGGAGACTTGGGGTTTAAGCTCGGGAGCGGGAGCCAGCGCCATGTTCTTGTATAAAGCTTTTAGTTCCTGCCTACATGCTTTGGCTTTGGGTCTTGCGAAAATGATTGGGCCTCCCACACTTTGAAAAACAGCAATGACAGAAATTGCATACTTCCCATGTACCTGGTATTCAGCTTCTAGAACATCCTTCGGACAGCAGGAACTGGGGCATTGTAAACCTTCGGTGGAAGTGTCTTCTCCAGACCCCATACTCCCCATCTCTATCCCTTCAGGACACCAGAGCCACATCGAGCGCCTCGGCTCTCCCAGAGTGCTGTTGGGGCTCGTCTGCACTCCTACTACGTGCCAAGTGCAGTGCTCAAGCCTTCCACCTGCTCTCTCACTCATTGTCCCGCAGCGTCTTCTCAGGAAGGTTTCACAGACAGGAAACCATGACCTCATGAGATGGGGGCTTCCCCTCAGGTCCTGTTTGACACAAGACAATGGCAGCTCCCCACCCTTCTCCCCACCTTCTACCTAGTGGTGGTTAATTTGGACAAGTGCCAGCCTCCCAATGACAACTCTGGGCCAAAACCAAGGGTGCAATGGGGTCTAGAGGGAGATGAGGCTTAAAAGGGAGAAGGGAGCAGGTAAGAAAGACTCGATGGGATAAGAAATTTAACCCCAAATTAAGTGGATAGGCTTTGAGGAGGGCTTTCAAGAGGAATATGACCTGGTCTCCTCCTCATCTTCTCACCTCGGCAATGTGGCGGATGAAGCAGGTAACACTAGAACGGGAGAGGAGTTAGGGGCATTCTGGAACATTCCAGAGAACAGAAACTCTAGACGCTGCTACCTGGATTTGAATCCCAGTTTTGCCACTTACTATCTGTGTGACCGGGGAAGTCACCTTCTTTGTGCCTCATATTCCTCATCTGTAAAGAAAAAAAAGGGGATACTAACACTACATCCTTTAAGGGTGCTTGGGAGAATTAAATTACTTAACCATATAAATTGCTTAGAACCAGGGATCTGGCACACATGTGCACGCCGGCAGAGATTTTTGCTGGTGTTCCTCTTACTATTTGGGCTGGAAATCCTAGGTTTAGTGCACGGACTGGAACTCAGCACAGCCCCCATGGGTGTTTGAGGAAAGAACAGATAATCGACAAGCGCATGAATGACTCCTGGCTGCTGGGGCTGCGAGGGGCCTGCTGACCACTTTCTCTCCCTGGGCACAGCCTGTGAGCACAAGAATGCGGAGGCGGTGAGGATCCTGGTGCGGTACAACGCGGACACCAACCACCGCTGCAACCGCGGCTGGACCGCGCTGCACGAGTCCGTTTCTCGCAATGACCTGGAGGTCATGGAAATCCTGGTGAGCGGAGGCGCCAAGGTGGAGTCCAAGAACGCCTACGGCATCACCCCCTTGTTCGTGGCTGCCCAGAGCGGGCAGCTGGAGGCGCTGCGCTTCCTGGCCAAGCATGGTGAGTGCCAAGGGACCCTGGATCTCGGTGTCCCTAAGGAGCACAGCTGGGATGGACCTCAGTGACCAGCTTAAAGGGAAGGCAAATTCAGGGGTCATCTTCTGGAACTTCTCTGAGTGGATGAGGTCTCTTCCCGGAGTACTGTGCTGAGAAGGAGTCTGAGGTTATGTCTCGGCTCAGCAGGAAAACACCTTGAGATCCGCTAAGATCCACCTGCGATCCTCAAGTTTGTGCAGTGAGGCACAAGCTTGAGGCCATGGCGCAGGTGCTGCCTCTTTGCCGTCTCTGATCTAACCCAAATTCCTCATTTTACAAATGAGGACTCTGTAGCCCAGAAAGAGGAAACAGCCTATCTGCAGCCACCTAACCTATTCATGGTAGATCTAGCCAGGCGCTCAGTCTCCAAAACCCAAACCACCTCTCTTCCCACCATGTCACACTTCAGGGGCTTCAGACAACGTTTAGGTCACCTCCTCATTTTATACGTGATGAATCCTAGGACCAGGATGGGAAAGTGATTTGTTGAAGGTCACACAGCAAATTAGTGGCAGAGCGGGGATTTGAACCCAGGTCTTTTCAGTCTTTGCCTATGAAAAATCTTTAGCCACTTAATAGGAGAAGATAAAATCACACTGCTGGCTTTATGATGCCCTAGCAGCAGAAGGTGAGAGCCAGATAAAAGTCTGGATGCTTCTGTAGGGGCTGCAGGGCAGTGGCAAACCCTCTTTGGGTTAAAGGGCATTGTAATCTGATCCCCACCACCCAGAATGTCATTGATTTCTCTTCTCTCTGCAAGAGAAGCTGCCCTCCCTCTCTAGTAACAGAGGCCGGGGCGATAATTTGTTGAGAACCTAATATGTGCCAAATGCTGTGCTAAGCAAGAACACAGAGCAGGCCAGAACCTGGGGTTTTCTCCATAGCGGTGTGAGGTAGGTAGTGTCTTCATCCCATTTTGTAGATGAGGAGACTGAGGGTCAGAGAGGTGAAACACTGGTCACGGCTGGAGGCTAGAATCTGACGTCACCCATCTCACTCCGCACCGCACGCTCTCTGCCCTCCACCATGCGGCGCCCCCATCACAACTCCTCAAGAATGGAGTTTGTGGGACTTTGCATGGATCCACTTACTCAGCACGTGCCTGAGCAGTTGGGAAAACAAACCCAAGGCTCTTCCTTGCCGCCAGGGACAAATGTGGCCCGAGCAGCTGGAGAACAAAGGGGAACAGGCAGGGTCTGGAGCCGGGCGAGGAGGCTGGGCAAAGGGCAGGGCGCTCAGCGGGCGAGGGGCCCGGCTAACTGAACATCTGCCCGGCTCTCCTGCTGACACTAGAGTCGGTCCGTTCCCTCTGTGGGCTGAGTCCATTTGCAAATCCAAATATTTTCCTTGTGTGAGCGGATGGCTTTGCTGGCGTGGCTGGGCTTCCAGAGCCGGCCATGTTAAAGCTCGGGCTGGAGGGCGCACCCAGGCGCTGGGCCCGGTGCCTCGCACTGGAGACCTGCGCGGGCTGAGGCCCTTCGCTGTGCGGGGCGCTGTGTGGGGCGCTGTGTGGGGAGACTGTCCACCAGAGCCTGAGGGCTTCCGACTACGGAGGATCATTTCCCACCGTTCCAGAGCCCAGGGAGCTTAACCTCCAGACACTGGCGGGGGCGGGGTCTGGTGAGAGGCGGGTCCTGGTTCCTAGAGGACCATCTCCACAGGGTGGGAGGACCAAGGGAGCTCTCTGGGGCCCCCTTTATAGGGACACTAACCCAAATTGTGAGAACGTCCTCCTAAGAACCAGATCTCCTCCCAAAGGCCTCAACTCCTAACTTTGACAGATGAATTGGCGGGGAGGGGCGGACACACCAAATTCAGTCCATAGCAGATATTTATTTTTTAAATTCTTTTTAAAGATTTATTTATTTATGCATACATGCTGGGGTGCAGGCCAGAGGTGTGGGGGGTTGTAAGAGAATTCACCAGAGACAGAGCAGGGAGCGGAACAGGCAGATCTACTGAAATACACTGCTGAGGGGAGCAGCAGGCAAGGCAGGAGAGGTCTGCTGCGCCATGTGGGAATCTCCCTGGCCAGGGATCGAACTCTGCTGCAGTGGCTGTGGACAGCTCCATAGGCTGAGACTTAACCCCTTGCGCCACCAGGGAGGCCCCATAGCAGATATTTACCTACGTGTTTCCCCTTGTGGTGAGCCCAGCTGGTAGGTAGCTGTATTCCCGGTCAGCAGATGGGGAAACAGGCCGGGAGGAACCCAAGCCTTCAAGGCTGGCTCATGAGCCCCGAAACGAACACCACTGCGTCTTGACGTCACAAAGCCTTGCTGTGGCCACTATCCAGAAATTAGTCATCAAAACTAGGATACACCAGAATGCCTGAGATAAGCAGAAAGTTCAGAGAGAGCAGAGCTGTGGTTAAGAGATACTTTTGATTTCAGCTTTTGCAGATATGTCACTGCTGTCTCAGTTCAATTTCCTTCCAGAATGAGGAGGTGCCAGTGCCCAGGCAGCACTTCCTTTTGCAGAGAGGCCCATGAGTGCCCTCCACCCCTACCAGGGTGGAGAAGGACATGAGGTTTGGCAGAGAGTAGATGGTCACCAGGCGTGATTGTCCCTCCTCTCGCCATGACGGATGTGGATTTCCTTGGAGGAGACAGAAAGCGAGTTCCTCTCATTCCTTGAAATAGAAAGCAGAGAACAAACCCCAATGATGGCGATTTTTTGGGGGGCCTCTGTGCTCCCAAGAACTGCAGTGTCTTCTGGTTCCTCTGTTGTGAAGTGAAGGTTCAGGCTTGGTCTCCATGTTAGGCCACAGGCCACGGCTCCTGCTGGCCTCAAGTTTGGCTCTTCACTATGAGCTGGGTGGTCTGGGGCAAGTCGGGCCAGTCCTCTGTGTTCGGGGTTCTGTCTGTGACATGGAGAGAAGGGTGGTCACTGAGTGCAAGGGGTCACCTTGTGGACTCAGAGACTGGCAGCGCGTGCCCAGGGGAAGCCAGCACGCTGCTGCTCTTGTCATCTCTCCAGACCTTGCTCGGCCAGCAGGCCCCAGGGTCTCCAGGTTGCCAAAGGGGTCTAAGGGTCCTCCGGGGGTCACCTTCCATCTAAGGTCACCATTGAAGGGTGCAGTGGTTACATGCCTGGCACAGCCCGAGGCCAGTGTGACATCAAGGACAGGCACCGCCCTGCCCTCTCGTTGACCCGCCTCTCCTTGGCCAGGGGCTGACGTCAACACGCAGGCCAGCGACGGCGCGTCCGCCCTCTACGAGGCCTGCAAGAATGAGCACGAGGCCGTGGTGGAGTTCCTGCTGTCACAGGGCGCAGACGCCAACAAGGCCAACAAAGACGGCCTGCTGCCCCTGCACGTCGCCTCCAAGAAGGGCAACTACAGGTCAGCCCACCTGGCCACCCCGGCCTGCCTGTAGGGGTGGGGGCGCCAAATGGACTGCCTGGGGCACTAGGAAGGCCCAGAAGAGGACAAAGTGGAAAAGAGCTTGGGTGACTTGCCCAAGGGCACATAGGCTGTAGATGGCAGGACGTCCCCCAATGTCCCATCTGCAGGAATTCCCTTCGGGGGACCAGTACACGACTCTGGCCTAGTGGCTATTTCTGGTAGGGGTTCAAAGGTAACCGCTTGGGCAATTAGCAAGCACACAATGGGGTACGGCCAGAATCCCGATAGGACTAATGATGACAAGAGCTAGCTTTTACTGAGCACTTACTGTGCTGGCTACTGGGATTGAGATGAGAAGAGTTAAGTTCTCAGGGAGCAGTCAGGTGGAGGGGACGGGGTGCACGCACAGGCACAGAATTCATGACAATCCGTGACGCAGGCTGAGCAGTGGCGCGCGTGCGAGAGCCGGCCATTCCCGCTCACGTGAGCCTGTTGTTCACACTGTTGGCCTCGGATTCAAGTGGACTCTGATGTCGGTAATCTGGCCCCAGCTGGAGGGGGGTTTAAAGCAGCATTTCTGAGGGATGACCAGGGAGCAAGGCTGGTCCTCTCTGGCACCACTTACATGAAGCATCTATGTTCCCCAAAGCTTCCTGCTCTGGCTTCACGCTGATCCCAAAGCCATTTTTCTGGTTATTCTACTCCCAGGCCCCACTTCCCTATGGCCCCAGGCCCCAGAGGGCCAGGTCACTTTTCAAGGGTGGTCTGGGTTCCCATCAGCTTCTGCCACCTGGCAGGGCCCCAGCCAGCCAGGCAATTTGCTCACTTCCCCGGCATGTGGCATTCATGGTCCTCACACGCTGGCCTCCCATAGGCTGAGCAGGGATTTCATGTAACATTCCACAGGCGTTCCGCGCCCAGCCACCTGCCCAGCAGGGGAGGCAGCAGCAGCAGCTGGTCTCAGGGGTGGCCAGAGGGTACCTTCCAGGCACATTTCACTGGAGGGTGTGGTACCCAGATATGTCTCAGAAAGGAGCCCCTGAGACTCCCAAGCCTTAGTCACCGAAAAGGACACTTCTGCCTATTTTTTTCCCTCCAGTTTAGCAAAGCCATCTTAGGAAGTGAGAGAGTGATACTTGAGACAGATTTACTAAGAAACTGTCAGGCAAGGACAGATGCCCCAGGAGTCCCGTAAGCTGGGTTTAGGAGGGCACTGAAGTCAGTGGTTCTCAACCTTGGCTGCCACTGGGAACCCTTGGGGGCTTCCAGAATCCTACGTCTTGGGCTGCACCCTCAGAGATCCCCTTGTCAGCAGCGGGGGCTTGGGCCAGGGCTCGGGATTCCTGAAAGTCACCCAGATGGCTAGTGTCTGGCATATCACACAGTCATGCTTGCGGGGGCTTCATTTCCGAGCTCCTCATTTTAAAATATTCTTTTACTTATAATTCAATTATCTTTGCAAGCCACTTTAACTCCTGGACACCCACATTGTACCCTGGCTCTGCCATCCACCACCTGCCTGGCCTCACTGTCCTCCCTACCTTAGGCTGGGGCCTCAGTTTCCTCCCCTGTAAAATGGGAGGGATTATCCCCGCCCTCTGATCTCCAGGCCCTGAGCAGAGTTACACATTTACTTTCAGATCGGCAAAGTCTTAACAGAAGCAACAACAATATGATTTTCCTGCCTTTTAAGATGGTGCTTCTGGGAAAATAGGGACTGGCCAGTCAGGTCCCCATATTTCTGCCACGTTCCCTGGGTTCCAGCAGGAGAGTGCTGGAGACCAGCTGGGGCCTGCCAGAGATACCAGCCCTGTCTGGCCAGGGCCCCAGGGCAGCGCCCTTGCTGTTCTTCCCCAGCTTGGGCACGTCACGGCTGTGAGGGAACATTTGTTGGGGATGGCCGAGGTCCAGGGTGAGGCCCCAGGCCTGACTTTGGCCAGGACCTCTCCAGAGCAAGGTCAGCCCGCCTGTGCCTGCACAAATAGAAATTAGGAGGCAATTAGCCCCCCGGGTGTGTGAATTTCCTTTTGAGGTTTTAGAGGCAGATTTTAGGCAAACACTGTGTCACTAACGATAATAATTCTTTCCAGTGAGATCCCAGTGGGGGTTGCTGGCATCAGATTGCCAGGAAGCCAGGAAGCTGGAGTGCCAGGAGGCACAGAGGCATGGGAAAGGGCCTGGTGGCACCTGCTCTAGCCCTTGGGGCATGAGGTCACCAGTCAGCAGGGATTGAAAGGATTATGTTCTCGTGAGGTGGCAGGGGCCTAGGAGAGCAGAGCAAAGACAAGGGGTCACAGATCCTGGAGTCAAACACCCAGAACTGAGGCGTGTCTGTTAAAGGGAAGGCCGCAGGCAGCTCTGGCCACCCCACAGGGCAGCAGAGAAGGTAGAAAGGAGCAGGCAAATTAGCACATCTTGAGGAATGCAAACCCCATGACATACCAGCTGTCACCCTCACTGCTGCACAAGAAGTAGGGGAGTGGCCAGAGTGTGGCCTTCACTCCAGGGGGACTCAAACTGCCTGCATTCAAATCCTGGTTCCATCATCTCCTGGCTGTGTTTCCTTGGGCAAGTCACATACCCTCTCTGGGCTTGTCTCCTCGTCTGTAAAGGCGGGTAATGCCAGCACCCACCTCACCGGGCTACTGGGAGGCTGTACCGGAGTAATGTAGGCTAGGTGCCCAGAGTGGCACCAGATGGGCACGAGAGAGCAGTGAGGGCTGCTAAGATGTCTGGCCTCTGCAGGGGTGACCAACCCTCTCCAGCCGCAGGCAGGGCAGAGAGCCTGGGGAGGGGGCAGGGAGGGGACTGCAGTGAGCCAGACTTCAGGGGAAGAGGCGCTGAGACGCCCAGGAGAGGGGAGCAAGTGACCCTCCAGGACACCGCGGTCTGCCCTGGGCCCGGGGCGGAAGTGGTTGGGCCACTCACATCTGTCCCGCCTGTCCCAAGACTGGTGGCTCCACCAGGACCCCTGGGCAGATGCCGGATGGCTTGGCCCTGGGCAGAGGAGGTTTGTCTGGGCGAGCCCCTTAACCTCTCTGAGCCTTCATTTTTCTCATCTGCAGAATGGAAATGATGAGACACGCATTATGGGTGGTTGTAAAGGCTGAACCAAGTAGTGTTGGGAAAGCTTTACACAGTGGGGCCGAGTGTTTGACTGCCCTCGCTCCTCCATCCCACTGCATGACAGCAGGGCAGGGCAGGGCAGGGCTTGCCCCAAATGTCACCACTTGGCTGTAGTGCCAGCCCCGGGCGGGGGGGGGGGCACCTGGGACATCCCTTGAGTTGGGAGCCTTCAAGGCAATTTCTCCAGATAACAAAGTACAGAAAAAGTCAGCAGGTGACTTTTGAAGCCAGAGGTCCAGTGTGGCTGAGGTTCTTAAGAACTCAGGCTTTCGAGGCCAAGGAATCCGAGTTTGAAGCTCTAGCCCTTACTGGCTGCGTGACTTTGGGAAGGTGGCTGAAGCCCTCTGAGCCCCAGTTTCTCAGGCCCCCTCTCAGCGCAGTGCTGGCAAGACTGGCTGGTCTCACAGCGCCCCCTCTGGCAGGTCTGAGCACCACACACGCGGCCGCCCCGGACCCTGGTGGCGGGGCGGGCCCCTCTGCGCCCCCTGCTGGCGCGGTCTGCCTCCCCGTGACCCGCGCGCCCCGCCCCTCCCGCAGGGTCGTGCAGCTGCTGCTGCCGGTGACGAGTCGCACGCGCGTGCGCCGTAGCGGCATCAGCCCGCTGCACCTGGCCGCCGAGCGCAACCACGACGCCGTGCTCGAGGTGCTGCTGGGCGCGCGCTTCGACGTGAACGCGCCGCTGGCGCCCGAGCGCGCGCGCCTCTACGAGGACCGCCGCAGCTCGGCGCTCTACTTCGCGGTGGTCAACAACAACGTGCACGCCACCGAGCTGCTGCTGCTGGCCGGCGCGGACCCCAACAGCGACGTCATCAGCCCCCTGCTCGTGGCCATCCGCCACGGCTGCCTGCGCACCATGCGGCTGCTGCTGGACCACGGGGCCAACATCGACGCCTACGTCACCACGCACCCCACCACCTTCCCCGCCACCATCATGTTCGCCATGAAGTACCTGTCGCTGCTCAAGTTCCTCATGGACCTCGGCTGCGACGGCGAGCCCTGCTTCTCCTGCCTGTATGGGAACGGCCCGCACCCGCCTGCCCAGGCGCGCGCCAGCAGGTTCAACGACTCGCCCGCGCCCGCCGATGACAAGGCGCCCTGCGCGGTCCAGGTAGCCGCTTCCCAGCCAGGGAGGACCCGTGCTGGGTCTCTGCAGACCCCGAGAACGAGTGTTCACTCGCTTTGGAAGCAGAGCGGGCTAGGATTAGCACACTTTGGAGGCAGCGTAGCCTGGTGGTTAACGTGCTCCAGCGGCAGCAGAACCTGGGGGTTCATGGGCGCAATTGAATCTTGGGGGGAACTGCTGTCTTGGGGGACTGACGGAGCCGGTAGGAAACACGGCGCACCGAGGGTTCCTCGCCCCCGGCAAACCTCCCCCTGGAAGGCAGTGTTGAATGCCAGGATAAGGTGGAGGCGAGAGCGGCTGGCGTGCGGTCAGGTGAGGTGCAGAAGGTGGGAGAGCTGCAGGCCGAACCTGGCCACGTGCTGACTTGAAAGGTCCCAGCTTTCTGTGACCTTAGAAACCCCCTTCTCTTGGGGCGAATTATAATGGCTGGTGGCCCCCGCGAGCTCCCTGCGGTGTGCAGAGACGTCTGTGCCCGTATTACCTCAGTTCTTAGACGCATTTTCTAGACAAGGAAGCTGAGACTCAGAGAGGAGATGGGCTTGCCCAAGGTGCCTGCCACCCCCTTCTGGCCACAGAGGCTCAAGCAGATGAGCAGGGGTGATGGCCCTGGGACATGTTGCCTCGCCCTCGCCTGCTCAGCGTCTCACCTGTGGGATGGGCAGTGCCCTGGGTCCTGGGCACTCAGCGCGGGTGTGTCTTTCAGTTCTGTGAGATCCTGTCGGCCCCAGAGGTGAGCCGCTGGGCGGGGCCCATCATCGACATCCTGCTGGACTACGTGGGCAACGTGCGGCTCTGCTCGCGGCTGAAGGAGCACATCGACAGCTTCGAGGACTGGGCAGGCATCAAGGAGAAGGCAGGTAGGGGCTGCCGCTCCTGAAGCCCGACGGGCCTGGCACTAACAGCCCGTGAGCTCTGCCCGTGCCGGACTCTGAGCTGTGTCGCATGCAGGTGTCTCAGTGACTTTGCCTTGTAAACGAGATGACCCTCAGAGAGGCCATGTCACCTGGACTAGCCCCCCACCCCCGAGAGTTAGTGGCAGATTTGGGGTTCAGACCTAGGTTTAACTGGCCCCAGAGCCCTTCCCGAAGTCTCTCCAGGATGCTGTAACTCTCTGAAGGAGGTGGGGACTTTGGAGCAAGTCGCCCATGTTTATGGGCCATGGTGCAGCACTGTGTGGGGGCAGTAGCGGGCTAGGGGGTCCCAGATGCTTGGGGGACATACGAAGCGCCTGGGCATCTTGTTCAAAATACAGGTTCTGGGGCAGGGCCCGGAGCCTGCATTTCAGCATCCTCCGGGTGGCCCACAGGCCACCTGCAGCAGCGCTGGTTCCGGAGACAGCCCCCGAGCTCTGGAGCCAAGGGTTTGCTAGGTGACCAGGAGCAGGGCACCCCCCTGGGCCTCATCACCCCGCTCTGAGGAGAGCAGGTTGGTGGCTCTGCCAGCCTGCGGGGTTTGCAGGTGGGCGTGCCAGGCGCTGGGAAGTGGGGCTTGTGCCGTGTGGCGGGGCAGCCTGGCTAAGTGAGGCTGAGTCCCTCTCAGGCATCATGGGGTGCACCCGGGCGGGGAAGGCATGAGCAGCGGTCACACCGGGGGCTGCAGCTGATGCTGGCAACGGGCACCTGCCCGGAAGAGGTGCTGCTCTTCGTCTGGACTTCCTCTGCCTCTGATGGGTGGTCCCGGGCACAGTCCCGTCCCTGGCCAGTGTTGGTCGGTTGTGTTGCACAGAGACTGACCTGCAGCGCGTTGCCAGCTCATTGCTGCTGCTGTCTCCACTGCTGGCCTGTGGCCTCTCTGTGCTCCAGGAGCCCCAGAGCCAGTGCCCTGACTACTTGGCCTGTTTCTCCTCGATCCTAGCCCCTTTGAACCCAAAGAGAGCATAGGATTTGTTGCTTTCCCTGTTTCTGGGGACCTCTTGAATTCAGGTCCTTGATAAAGTCTCCGGGCGGTCACGGGGAGGTTGGCGTTGAATTGCCACGCTCTCAGGGCACAGTCTGGAGGCTCGGCAAACACTCCCTGAATTCACGAACTATCAGCGACTGTCACCTGGTTCTTGGCCACTAGAGGGCGGAGTGTCCATGCTTGGATTCCGAGCCACCCCTCCCGGCCCCTCCTCCTGCCGGCCTAGAGAAGG
This sequence comes from Scalopus aquaticus, assembly GCA_004024925.1. Classification (NCBI taxonomy): domain Eukaryota; kingdom Metazoa; phylum Chordata; class Mammalia; order Eulipotyphla; family Talpidae; genus Scalopus; species Scalopus aquaticus. The sequence goes on from PVIJ01011076.1 coordinate 46,929, forward strand.
GCGGGCTACACCTGAGGACTAGACCGTGTCCCAAGGAAGAGGTGCGGAATCCACTGGTGTGTGCACACGTGCTGTCAGGTGAAGAACCGTCTTTAACCAGCAGTGCTGCGGCGCCTGACCGCTCTCTCCCTCCACGTCCCCTCTGCGCCCCCACCTTCCCCGGGCAGCTCCTGGGATTGGTCCTTCTGTCTCCCTTGCATGGATTGCATCTGTCTCTTCCTGCCCACCAGCTGAGAAACTCCACTGCAGGAGGCATCGGGGGCCTCCCGGGAGAGGTTTCTGGGACATGCCAGAGCTGCCCCTCCCCCCAGCACCCCTCCAGCCACTCTCACCACCCCGCCCCCAGCCAGAGTTGAATTCCCTGCTTGGGGGACACTTATGAGGTCAGACTCTGACCCCTTGGCTCAGACTGAGTTGGGGTCCGGCCTTGTATAGGAAGGAGCCTGAGACCAGGGAGGTGCCAGCTCTAGTGCCAGGTGTGACGGAGTCCTCACCTGTGGAATAGGTTGGGACCTGCCCTGTCGACTTCTTTGGGTTGTGCAGGTCAGTGAGGGGTGACATATGGGAGGTGCTTGCCCATCTTTCCAGTTGGCAGGGACCCGGGTTTCGGGGCTTGGGGAGTTCAAGCACCCCCCTTACCACCCTTACCCAGCCACATGGCCAGGGCACCTCCCACATACCTGGGGTGTCGTGAAAGCAAATCCTTTGGCAGTGGCAAGTGACAAATCAGCATTTCTCCTTTGCTCCTTTTCCAGAACCTCCAAGGCCTCTGGCCCACCTTTGCCGGCTGCAGGTCCGGAAGGCTGTGGGGAAACACCGCATAAAACTGCTGGACACGCTGCCGCTCCCGGGCAGGCTGATCAGATACCTGAAATATGAGAGCGCCCAGTAACACGGCCGCTGGCGAGGGGTGACCCCTCAGACTTGTCACGAAGTCTCGGGACAGTGGTGTCCTAAATCTAAGGGGAGCTGGCGGCGGACAAGCCGGGGGCTGGCTGCCTCCGAGCACGGCCCCGCCGTGGTCTCGCCGGTCTCTGCCCCGAGCTTTTCCCCGAGCAGAGAGCAGAATGTCTCAAGTAGGAGAGAAACCGTGAGGATCCCCGAACTTCTCTGCCATCGGGGCTGGCAGAAGCCTCTGTTCCTGAGGCTGAGAAAGGGGGGGCAGCGCAGAACTTGGGGTGGTCTGGCCGCAGCTGCAGGACTTTCAGCCACGAGTCTGCCTTTAGTGGACAACCTTGCCACTGAGCTGTCCCCGTGGCCCTCCCCCTTTGCTCTGTGAGACTCCCCTCGACAAGCCCTGGAGTGGGCGGGGGACCTTGGGCCCAGAGGGCTTCCTTAAGCACAATAAATGTTGTACCCACAACACCTGCCTCCCTCTCGCACGCCTCTCCCCCCACACTCCGCACCTGGGGTTCTCAGGCCTCCTCCTGGTGGGAGAGAGGGTTGGCCTGGGGGCGGGGCACACAGACCTCTGAACCCCTTCCCTTGGGTTGACTTTCTGAAAGCCTAAGAGGGTGTGTCCGTTGACCGGAAGAGCCGGGGAGCAGAAGCTTTGTGCCCTGTGGCCGGAGCTGGACAGGCAGGGTTTCGTTTCCGGGTTCTCTCGCCTTGGGAACAGGAACTGCACCACAAACAGGGTAGGGTCTCCAGACTTCCTGACCTCTGTACCCTGGCATTCACATGCTCCCCCCAATTTTGCTACAGAAGTTGAGCTACCAGGGGAAAAGGAGCCATGAAAATACAGGAAGTTCTTGCGTAACGCCGATAGGTTCTCAGAAACTGCAACTTTCAGGAAAATACAAGGAAGTGACTGTTTGAGGACGGTCCTGTGGTGGAAGGTGCTGGAGTGATGTCAGCCCACACAGGGGAGCCCAACTGGTGCGTTCGTGAAGCCCTGACCCTCCGTTACCTCCTCCAGCCACCTCCTCCAGTCCTGTGGCTCCAGTTTTAGGAAGCAGGGCTGAGCACTACAACATCCTGGCAGAGTCTAGCACTTTCTCCTGGCTGTATCTCATGCACAGGCTCACCCTGCTTGCGTGGAAGTTCCAGTGACTGTGCAGCCTTGTGTCACACATGATTAAAGCCACTAGATCAGGCTACTCTGGTGACACCAGAGCCCGCCACCTCCCCAAGAGCTCATGCCGGCCCAGCCTCTGGACCTTAGGGCCTTAGTGAGGTCACACTGGACAGCTCCCCTGGGCAGGTGGGTCAGGCCCTGGGCCCAGCTTCCTCTTTGGCGCGGTGGGAAATGACGGTCTCTGGTCGCCTGGACACACAGGCTTTCACCGACCCAGGAAGCCCGTGTCTGCTTGAGGAAAACCGCCAAGAGGCACTTCCCCGCCAGGGGTCCGAGGGAACCCAGCCCTGTCTTGTTCACAGATGGGAAAACAGGCCCAGAGAGGGGAAGGGACTTCCCTGGGCACACACAGCATTTCGCCTGGGTTCTGTCTCGACTCACAGCGTTTGGCCACAGTGCCCTGCTGACCGCCTGTGTGACCCATTAGTCCAGTGCCCTGGAGAGTTCAAGCTGAGGGCCCAGGAGAAGCGGCCATGGAGGGTTCACGGGGAGACTTGACTGAAAAACACCTTTCCTGGCCCACAGCTAGAGAGAGGACCTTAAGCTTCCACTCGGGGTGACCCTCCATGAAAGGGCAGGGCAGAAGGGAGTGGTTGGCGGTGAGACCAAGCACTGACCAGCTCTTACACTAGGGCATTTACACCCTTGAGGCCTAGCAGCCAGGGGCCACAGGCGCTGGGCAGGGTGGGGAGACTGGCCAGAGAGAGGTACCCCACTGGAGGAGAAGAGCCTGAGAGGTAGGTGGGAGGTTTGGGGAAGGAGGGTGCAGGCCCGGCATTCTAGGGGCACATCCGTCTGCAGGCTGTGGGACCCCTGGGCCTGAGTGGGCTGGGCCGTTTGGGTTCTTAGATTACTGAAGCATGTCCGCACCCATTGCTCACGGCCCTTACCTGGCCCCCAAGTGCCTTACCTGGCCGTGACCTTAGGTCCCCGTGCCCATTTCCCCACAACCAGCAGTTAAGGGTTACTGCCCACGGGGGGCCAGGGCCAGTGGCGGGGCCTCAAGCCATGTCTGGTGGTCACATTTCTGGGCATCACTGCTGCCTCCACCCTCTGTAGAAGCCGCCACCCCCCCACACTCACCCAGGGTGGGTTTCAGCCCTAGCCACCCCCCACATCACCAAACACCCCAGGAGCCTGCCGAGAACACTCACGGGCAGCACAGTTGGCCTGTCTGCTGGTGGGGGCTGAGACTGGGAAGGAGGGGAGCCCTCATCTCACGGAGAACCACAAATTCACTGGTCTGCGTCCCACGCACGGAGCGTCCACTGCTGCTTGTGTGGCTGCTTATAAAGAAAGAAGGTTCTTCTGCGTGTTTTTCCCCAGTTTGCTTCCATATGGGGACTCGTGGCACCGAGTTTCTGTTGCGCCTCATCTTGGCAAGGAGACTGAGGTTCCCCGCGTTTGGGTGGCCAGGTCCGTAAACACTGACATGTCAGCACGTCAGGACCAGCAGGTGCCACCGGGTAACCGGCATGAGGGGCTTTGGTGGGGGCAGCTGTTCCTCCCTTGTGCAGTACTCAGAATGCCAGACCTCACCCCCACAACCACCCACAAAGCAGGCAGGTTCACTTTCAATCACATTTTTCCCATGAGGAAACTGGCCCAGAGAGGTTAAGTCACCTGCCCAGGGTCACACAGCTGGTTGGAAGGTGGCTGAGCTCAGATTAGAGCTGTAACACCCCGTGTGGAGGGGCTGAACCCCATCAGGGTGATCCATGCAAAAGCCCAAGTGATGGAGTGCAGGGAAGAGGCCACCCCATGTCCAGACCAGAGCAGTCTGAGATGGGGCTGCCGGCAGAGGACTCCCTGTCCAGTCCTGGGTGCCAGGCGATGGCTCAGACTGCTCAGCCTGTCACGTGGCCCCAAGCCCTTAGTGAGCTGTCCTTCCATGTGGATGCCCCTCTCTAGGGCAATTCTGGGGTAAAAACAAGCAGGGCAGGGAGGGCCTTTTGCAACCGCTAATCCTGGAGCCTTATGTAAAGAGGGGTTGAGGCCATACCCAGGTGCCAAAGGAGAGGCTCCAGGACAGCTTGATGCTGCGGACCGGAAGGGGTAGGCGCCTCTCTTTGCTACCCTTGATCGAGTCCACTGCTTTACAAAGGAGGAAACTGAGGCACAGAGGGAGATTCACTTGCTCGATGCCATGCTGCTAATCAAGCGCCCCAGTCTCCAGCCAGGGCTGGCCCGGAACCAGACCGGCCGCGAGAGCTGCGCTTTGGTGAAAGAGCATCCAGGCCCCACCGGCCTGTGCGACCTTGCCATGGAGCCACAGCCACACCACCCTGGGCCTGTGGGCAGGTGAGGCCCCTCCAGGGGCTTCGCTAGTTGGGCACCATGAGAGCAGACTCCAGGGCCACTCCCTGCCACCAGTTGCCCCTGGTGTATTGTCACAGCGGAGGCCTGCGTCCTGCATTTACGGGGTGCCTAGGGGTGCCAGGCTCTGCCAGGCCTGGGGAGGGCACCCTCAGCAGGTCAGCCAGGAACCCAGGCACTTGAATTAGTGGGAGATCAGAGCTTCCCTTTTTCTTTTTCTTGGCGATGCACAGAGAACCAAAGACTGTGCTTAAGAGACGAACAGTTCGCTCAAGCGGCCCGTTACCTTGTCTACAGGGGACCGGCTCCCCTCTGGCCTGAGTTTCTCGCTGACTGGGGTTGGGCATGACCTTGACTTCTGCTCTGAGGCTTCAGCTGGTGTGGATGTTGCCTCAGAAGGGGGCCATTCTCCACCCACCCGTCCTGCAGGTGGGACGAGGAGGCTCTGGGGGGAGGCGTGGAAGGGCTGGCACTGCGGCCGCAGCAGAACCACACACAGGGTCCTGCCTCCCCACAGCAGCCTCCCGACCCTCCAGGGGCACCTGACCCCGGGACCCCAGGTGGTCCCCAGCACAGGAGCCAGGGTGCCCTTCCCTGGAAGCTTGTCCCACCCTCCCCACTTAGAGTGCAGCTCTGCCCCCAGTGCCCACCTTGACCTCACAGGGCCTCTGGGGCACTCCGGGCCTCCGTAGCGCCCTCAGCCAGGCACAGCCAGAACTGCCCTAGGCTTTGCCCACGCAACTTCAGGACACCCGAGATGTGGAAACTGCAAAAGAAATGTCTTTATTCTTTTAACTTCTTAATATTTACAAAGAACAAAAAAGAACAGCAACTGAGGTTGGCATACACGGTGGGTGGCAGATGACAGATGTGCGGCTCGGGGGCGAGGCCCTGTCACCTGAGGTGGGCGCAGGGACGGCAGGGTGATCTGCTGGCCTGAGGTGGCTGGGAGGGGCCGTCGAGCCTGGCCCCGCAGCCCCCCAGGCTGCGAGGGCAGACTTGGGACTTCCAGAAGCCCCTGCCCCGGTCCTGCCCCGCCTGCCTGTCCGCACCAAGGACGCTTCTAAGAGGCCACTCCGCCGCCTCGCCCACTCCTCACAAGGAGAGCTTCCGGGGCCCCAGCACCCTGTGGGCCAGAGGTGGGTGCCAAGGCCCTCCTGGCTCGGCTAGAGGTAGCCGAAGACATTGAAGATGGGCGGGGGCACGGCCGGCTTGGTGGGGATGGGCTTCAGAACCACGGGTCTGTACACTTTCTGCCCCGAGCCGTCCACATCCTTGCAGAAATGGGCCAGCTCCGCAGGGGATGCCGGGCTTTTCCTCCACAGGCCCAGGCTGGGGACCGGGCTCTGGGGCAGGGCCCCCGGAGGGCCCAGGTAGATGGGCTGTCCATGGTACTGGAAGGGGCAGCAGCTCCAGGCATTGACTCGGCCCACCAGGGAGACCCCAGGCATCTTGAGTGGCTCCTTGTCAGCCAGAGCCCTTGGGGACAGGGGCACCGGGGCTGTCTCAGGCCCCAAGGGCTCCAAGCCCTGGCAACGTTTCTTACCCTCATAGGGAGGCCCCTCCCTAGGGCCCAGTGCCCCCTCCAGCCCCACGGGGTAGCTGTGGGTGGGCCTTGGCTCCTCCCAGAAGGAAGCGGGCAGCTGTCTTTTCCTCATGGGCACCTGGCCAGGCCTGGCAGCTTCTGGAGTCTGCCCCTGCAGGGTCTGCTCCTTAGAGAGACATTCCTCCCCGTAGGGGTTCCCCAGAGCCTTCTCCTGGCAGCCCCCACCCCCACCGGGGCTGGAATCGCGGCCAGAGTGGAGGGGCAGCGTCCCGGGCCGGTCCTCAGGGCCCCTCTTCAGGTGAGGCTCAGCGCCCCTGCCGGGGAGGCCCCGAGGGAGCCGGGAGTACTTCTGGGAGAAGCGTTTGAGCTGCTTCTGCAGGTACTTGCGGTGGTCCACGGAGCGGCGGCACGGCGCGGACTTGTCCAGCGCCGCCTTGATGTCACTGGACGCCAGGTTCACGAAGTTCAGCAGCATCTTCACGTCACTGTCGGACGCCATCACCAGGGGGCCGCTGCTCGGGGCTTTCCATGAAGAGGGCGGTTTGGCTGGTGGCAGGCGGCTCCAGGGAAGGGCACAGAGCTGACCTGGAGGCCACAACGGGACATTGGAGCCTCTCTGGGCAGCTACAACCCAGCACCCCCGAGCCTCACCCCCTCGGCCCTGCCAGAGACCTGGGTCACAGGACGCCCCCTCCAGCCACTGAGCGCATCCGGGGGGACAGGTGCACACAGCACCTCAGTTCATCTCCATTGGCCTGCTGTGCCCCATTTGTGGCTGAGGCTCAGAGAGGTCCGGCCGCTTGTTCAAGGTAACTCAGCTACAAGTGGCATTGCTGATGCCGGGGCGCAAGTCTCTCCCACACTATGCCAGTGGGCGCAACTTGCCAGCTAGTTTCTCAGTTGCAGGGACAGCTCTGCTTTAAAGCCAGGCCAAGCCCCCTTCTCCCTGGTGGTGCCCTCCTCCTCCCGCCCCCGCCCCGGCCCTGTCGGTATCAACCCCCCCTTCCTCGGGCCCCATGCTCCACCCCCAGGCAGGACAGGGGACCCCTGTCTGGCACTCCAGCCGGCCTGCCTGGCGGGCTGATGGCAGGCGGCAGGCAGTGGTCCTCCCCCGTAGAAGCATCTGCAGCGATTTCATGCCTGCTCGGCCACCCCCCGCCGGACCTTGCCCCTCCCACAGGCCCCAGCCTGCCCCCACCCAGTCCAGCCGTGGCTGCCCAGCTCCACACTGACCAAGGGTGCAGGCCCCGGGCCCCCGCCAACGTGGCCCGGCAGGTTCCCGCCGCAGACCTGGGCCGGGCCCAGTGCAGCCGCGAGCTCCGTCCGTCAGGCTGGTGCAGCCCTCGAGTGGGCTGAATGGAGGACGAGTCCCCGGAGCTGGGGGGCCCCTCAGGCCAATCAGGAGCGCCTCTCCAGATACAAAGCATCCCAATCAGGCGGCAGCGCCCCGTTCCCACATTCTTTGCCGTCACAAATTGTCGCCATGGGGACCATCACAAAAAAGACAGCTCCCAAATGCAATCATTTCCCGGTAAATTTCTACCCCTCAGCCCTACTCTCCCCGGCCTCCAGGCCCCTCCTCCCCTTGACCTCGGTTCCCTGGTTTCTCGAGGGGGCCGTGCGTGTGTGTGTGCGTGCGTGCGTGCGTGTGTGTGTGTGTGTGTGTGTGTGTGTGTTTAAAAAGTCCAGGATTGAGGAGGGGCTGGACCCAGAAGAGATGGGCTTGCAAACCTCCCCAGACTCTAGCTCCATGCTCCAGTGCAGACAGACAATCGGACAGGGTAAGCCGGGGCGGGCTGCCTTCCCGCTGCCCTTGAGCGTTGAGTGGCGCGCGCTCACGCTCTCTCTCTCTCCCTCTCTCTCTCTTCAATCTCCTTCTCTTTCTCTCTCTCTCTCTCTCCCTCTCTCCCTCTCTCCCTCAGCACCTGGAGGCCTATGAGGGCGGCCGGCACACCGACGTTGCTGGAAAGGTAGCCGAGGGCGGACTCCTAACGAGGTGCTGGGATATCCATGGGAAGGTTGCCGGAGCTCTCAGGAATCTTGTCTTTATGTTTGCTTCCTCAATTGAGCTGCACAAAGCCTGAATTGCCCATTCAGCGCGGCTGGACAAAAGGTTGGCGTTGCACGGTCCCCTTGCATTTGTAGTCAAACAGTTAGGGACTTAAATCGAGTCGTCATGATGGAGAAAGAGGTGGACAAAGCCCATAGAATTGCCATCAGCAAACATTTTCCTGTGTCATATTAGCCAGTCTCCATGGCTCCCCCCGGCCTGGGGACAATGGCACAAGTTTGCACACTTGGCTACTGTCACCGTGCCAACGCTGGCGGGGCTGCAAGCAGGGCCACTCTGAGCAAGCAAGGGAGCCGAGAGCCAGCCCTTGGCCTGCCCACGACCAGCCAGAGGCAAGGTGAGGCCGCAGGCGGAAGGAGCAGCCTGGGAAATGCCCGGCTGGCAGCCAGGTTGGGGGGCGGGGGAGGGAAGGGTGCCTCCCACCTTGCTCTTCGCGCTCTGCCCTCCTTTTCCTGCTCCTTTTCTTCCTCTTTCTCTCTTCCTCCCCTTCCTTGTCACCTCCTCCCGTCCCACTGAGCCACACACCAACCCGCCCCGTGGCGACAACAACAGCCCGAATGCCAAGGACACCTCTCTCAAGCCCCCCCCTCAGACTGGGAGCACTGACAGGCCCAGGGGCTCCCCCAGGAGCAGTGGCCCCACCCCCTCCTTGCCGGCCAATGGACAGCTACTGCCAGCAGGAGGCGCCTGCCCACTGTATCCTGGCCCCAAGCCACCTGCCCGCTGGCCCGAGGGTTCCTACAAGCAAAATGAAGGGTTTGGAGAGCACAGCCCAGTGAGAACAAGCTGTAACTCAGTTTAGGCATTTAGAAGCCGTGCCTCTGCCTCCCCTGCCCCACACACCCCAGCTGTGGGATGAGGGAAGCATGGCCTCAGGTGGAGGTGTCCTTGGGCTGGAGCGTCCTGGATCACTGGCCATCTTGAGGCCTGGACAGTAGCTTTTATCCGCTCCTGGGTAAGAGTGGAACCATTTTCATCTTATGCCCCTGAGATTTCGGGTTATTTGTTTCTGCAGCATAACCCAGCCCACCCTGACTGGTACTAAAAGTTTTGTTTCTGCTCCAAACTACTCTGCACAAGTGACTGGAGAAAACGTCCTGGTGTCCCACGGCCCCAGGTGAGACTCCTTGCTGCCTGCTGAGTGGAGGCCTGGGCACACGGGGGGTTGAAGCCCCCCATAACCCAGCACCAGCCTACTGCACCACCTTCACGGTCATTCTCTGCTGGGAGCCTGCCTCAAATGACGCAGCCCTGCCCACCCTGACCTCCCGCGCTCTCGTGTCTGCTTCTGCTGGCGCCTCTCTCTGGAACACCTTCTTCCTCAGATCGTCGAGACATTCTCCAGCTCCCCACCTGGATCGCAGCTCCCCCCCAGATTCCATGCCTGACCCCGAGAGTCCCTCCGCCCCCCTGGGGCTGCCTGTTGTGATGTCACACACACACCCCACCCCCCGCCGCCGGCTTCTCAGCCAGTAATGAAGCCCTCCAGGTCAGGAGCCTCCTGGGAGTCACAGATTGAGGCTTTCCACAGCTGCACACATCAACGGTTTTTCTACCAAACACCCTTGGGGGAAAGAAGTAAGGAAGGGAAAAAAAGAAGGAAGAGAGGGTAGAGGGAAAATGGAATAAAGGAAACAGATA
>PVIJ01011077.1:0-56570 GCA_004024925.1 Scalopus aquaticus
GTTCGATGCCCGGCTGGGGATACTCCCACATGGCAGGGCAGACCTCTCCTGCCTCACCCCTCAGCAGTGTGTTTCCGTTGATCTCCCTGTTCTGCTCCCCACTCTGTCTCTGGTGAGCCCTCTCGGGCCCCACGCCTCTGGTCTATACCCCAGCTTGTATGCATAAATAAATAAATCTTTAAAAAATATTCTGACGTAAGCTTCAACATGGATGAACCTTGAGGACAGTATACTGAATGAAATAAGCCAGTAATAATAAGACAAATATATATGATTCCACATATATGATGAACCTAGAATCATGAAATTCATATAAACAGAAACTAGAATGGTGGCTGCCAAGGGCTGGGGTGGGGTGGGGGGATTGTTTTAATGGGTTTAGTTTTGCAAAATGAAAAGATTTCTGGAGACTGATTGCAAAACAGTATGAATATACTTAACACTACTTAGCAGTATACTTCAAAATGATTAAGATGGTACATTTCGTTATGAATATTTTAGCACAATTGAAGTAATAGTAATTTTTAATTTTTCAAAAAGAAATACAATTAATTCTACCAACATACCCAGATCAAACTGTGCAAATAGGTATGCAGTCACACAGCATAATGCCTGGCACATAGTAGGGTGCCCAGGAATGATTTGTCAAAAACTTGGAAAGTGCAGTAAACACTGTGCAATAAGCACAGAGGACAAAGCATTTCATTTGGCTTAGAGATGGCAGGGGCAGATTACAGAGGAAAGAACATTTGAGCTACCTACTTGAAGGTTAGCCATGTTTGATCCTACCAGAGAATTCTGGTTTTCACACCAGTCTTAGGACTTAGGTAAAATTCCTTGATCTCTTTGATTCTCAGGTTCCTGTGTAAAATGGCAAAAATACCAAGGTTGAAGGGTATAGCAGCAATCAAAGATTTATTTTTATTTATTTATGTATACAAGAACTGGGGTGTGAGCCAGAGGTGGGGGTTGGGGGGGGGAGTTGTGACAGGATTCACCAGAGACAGAGTGGGGAGTAGAACAGGTGGATCAGAAATACACTGCTGAGGGGAGCAGCAGGCGAGACAGGACAGGTCTGCTGTGCCATGTGGGAAGCTCCTTGGCCGGGATCAAACTTGTGCTGCAGTGGCTGCCTATAGCTTCACAGTGCTGAGACTTAACCTCTTGTGCCACCAAGGAGGACCTGTAGCAACAATTCATTGAGAGACTGTGTCAATAGCCTAATAGAAGAACTAGCACATAATACACACGCATTCAGTGGTCACCTCCAATTTTGTTGTTCTATTATCATCATCATGAATGTCATCACTATATTTTGGTCCATGTTGGACAATGGCTGCAGGTTAGTCCATGTTGACTGCAGGTTGGAACCAAATTAAAAAGGGCCTTTGAACAGTGGCAAACCCACACCCCCCAAATCAAGTGGCACAGCAAGAAAATGTGCAGCCATAGAAAATTCAAATTCAGGCTACTCTAGAATATGTGTTGTGCAGTGATATCTACGTTCATGGCTAGACAAGCAAGGAAAGCGAGAAAATGGTTGACACTAGACTTTGAAGAGAGGTTTGGATGAGGAAGAGCAAAGGGGCAATGGACTGACAAGCGGGGTGGTGTAGTGGGACGACACAGGAGATGTCTGAAGTTCTGGGGTAGTTCATTTCTCATAGGGAGCAGGAGAGGGGAACTGTACGGGTGTTTGGCTGGAATTTAACACAACGTGGGTGGTATGCTGCCTTCTGAATGTGAGCGAGAAGGGAAGGGAGGCAGAGTTAAGGCTCTGATTTGCCAGGGCAGGGGTGAGGAAGGATGAATGCCTTTCCCCTCTATGTCCAGTCAGCAATAATGACTCATTCCACCACCATTTAGCACTTACTCCATGCTGCTAGAATTACTGTTAGCTGTTAACACGTCTGTCACCCTCTGTCATTAATTTATTCATTCGGCTGACAAATACTGCAAATCCAAAAGTGTCAGCAAGGGGGAAGGGGAGAGGAGGGGGAGTTAACCAATAAAAGGAAGAGACCTGGCCTCTTCCTCCCACAACCTAACTTGGGAGGCCAGGGCTAGACAGCCTTGTGTTGCTCTGTGGCTACAGTGTCTGGGTTCCCATAGAGGAGGCAGCATCTGCGCTTAAAGGAGTGATCTGTCCCAGTGAGACCCAAGACAAGCCAGCTGTGTCCCTCAGTCCCTCATCCCAGCACAGCAGTAGAGGCATTCGGGAGTGTTGCTTAAGGCTGCTGTGTGAGTCAGCCTGAAGCTCTCCAAGCTTAAAAGGCAAGTTAAACCAGCCGCACTGACTATCCCTAGGAAGGGACTTCAGAGTCCCAGCTCACTGTTTCCCAGACTACAGATAAGATTCAGGTTCTCCGGCCATTGCCCTGGAGGGCCTGGCCTCACAGGTTTGGATATCAAACTCACCTTGCTGGTGTGTGTGTATTGTCTAGTGATGTGTCCATTCTACCCTCTCTGACTCTAAGACACATTTCCCCATTTGGGAGATGGTGAAGTGATTGCGGGGGATTAGCAGGATGGTCTCATTATCCCCACAATTCATTTCTTACTCATTTCTGCCCTCTCAGTACCTTTCTTGGGTACTAAATGCAACACAAATGCAACAAAAATGAACTGAGAATGAGGGATACTCCAGCATTTCTCTGAAATGTACATGAATCTTTTCCCCAACTTTGGGAGACTCCAAAGGCCTTCTACTAGCATTTGTGTTCATTAGAAAATATTCAGAGTTGCTAAAGTGAGGTGGTGAACTGGGTTTTTGTCATTGTTATTCTCCTTGCTAGTTGTGTGACCTTGGGCTCATCTGAATGCTCTGGGACTCAGTTTCCCATTTGTGAGGTGGACATGCTAATAATGGGACCTACCTTAGAGGGTTTCTATCTGGGGATTCAAAGCATTGATACGTATGAAATTGTTGAAATCACGTAAGGCACAGTGCTAACATGGATGATAACTGTGACTGTGTTCCTCTGTGCTGCTTTAGTCTTGCAGGGAAAAGGTGGGGCCAGCCTTGGGTGGAGCCAACCTCTGGAAAGAAGACTGACTCCTCTGGAGTCAGTCCTCCTCCCCATTAAAGAGGCTCAGAGAGGATGAGTGAGGCACCCTGAAACTGAGAAGGAAAAACCCTTGCAGAGGGCAAGACTGCATGTACAGGCCACGACCGGCTTCCCCTGATTGGGAAACTTCTCTGGCTCCAGGTAACTCACTCCTGGCTGCAGTTTGCTCTCTTTAGCCTTTTTAGGTTCACAGTAGGTATTAGCTGACACCTGTGGAGTTCCTGAAAAGGCTCACATGTTTGTTTTCAGAGCCTGGGAGTTGAGGTGGGAAGAAACTGGAGTCCAAGACCAGTTTCTCAGAGACCTCTGGAGGAGAGGACCTTGGGTAAGTCGGCATTTTTCCTGCATGGACTTCGTATTCCTCCCTTGAGAACAAAGAGGAAACTCAACATGTTGGTATACCCAGGCGTGCTCAGAACAACAGGGAAGTAGGTTATATGGCTGCTGAATTGAGGTCAGCGGTGAACCGCAGAGTGGGGGAACAGCAGGTGGCTCCCCCCACAATCTAAGTCAGGCTCCTTCCTAAAGATGGATTTATGCCCAGAATTATCATTCCATTTCACAGGTAAGGAAACTGAGTCACAAAGCAATTAGCCAACTAGGAGGTGTGAAAATGAACAAAACCTACCCAAATGAGAATAAACAAAGAATATTTACTCTGAGTTTGCTCTAGCAAGAGAGTCAGTCACCTTCCCTTGCTTTTGGTGTCTACAGGTTTTATAGTGGATAAGAGGAAAATTTCAGATACACTCTGACTTGAGGCTGTTGGCAAGGGGAAGCCAGAGGCAGTTTCACTAGAAGTGGGGCATCCTGTGTGATTAATTAGAGGAGCATATGAGCCTTTCTCTAGTTGCAAGTAGAGGCAGAAATTATCGAGGCTGTCAGTTCCTCAGTCCTGGCTGTTAGGAACATGGTTCCTCCAGGAGTTACTGTTTGGCTGCCGGGGCCAATTGCCACGGACAGTGGGTTGACTCTGAACTGGCTGCTTCAGACTGTGGGTCAGCATTCTGTTTCTATATATGGCCCGGTCTCTGTTCATTTGTAGATTCAGTTTCTCCTGGCCTTGCACTTGAGCAGCTACTCTGCTGTGGCCTGCTGCTGCTGCAAAGAACACCTCGTGTGCCTGTACTTGCTTACATGAGGCCTCCCATGGAGGGGCTTTCCCACGGAGGAACAACCCCAATAAAACTGCACAAAGCCAGATGACTCCTGCTAGAAAACTGGAGGCTGCTGTTCCTTCCGACAACTGTTTCCCCACTGCTGTTTCTGCATAAAGAGGTTTGCTTAGAGGGGACAGCCTTGTCCACACCTGTGGGGAGCTGTTCCCAAGGCTATTGATGCAAACCCTGATTGCACTTTCCATCTTTGTGATCTTGAGCATCCCTCCTCTGAGCCTCCTGGTGGACTCCAGGCACTGTTAACACAAGGTGGAGGGGAGAGACAGTGAGAGAACTCAGGAAGACTCTGAGTGTCCTGGAAGGGTTGGTGTCCAGGTGGGTTTCTGATTCAACCAAGCCAGAGTTCCCAGAGTGTCCTGTCCCTTCTAGTACAGTTTCTGGCTTGGGTTCACTCTCACCACCAAGGGTCTGGCTAGCACAGGTGCATTTGATTCTGATTTGCAGATGCATGCCAGTACAAGACACTTGTCAATTTCCTTTTTTTTTTTCAAAAAGATTTATTTTTTATTTATACATACAAGCTGGGGTGCAGGCCAGAGGCGTGGGGCGGCGAGAGGGTTCACCAGAGACAGAGCAGGTAGCAGAACAGACAGATCAGAAATACGCTGCTGAGGGGAGCAGCGGGCAAGGCAGGAGAGGTCTGCCGCACCATGTGGGACGTCGAACTCGCGTCGCCACTGCCCACAGCTCCACAGCGCAGTGCTTAACCGCTGCGCCACCGGGGAGGCCCCACTTGTCAATTTCTAATATGTTTTTCAGCAGTTGGACTTTGCCTTTGAAGGTAAGGGTAGCTTGGATGCACTTTTAAAAGTTTTTCTGTGACTTTTGGCCACTCTCTGGCGCTACAGGTACTCCCTGCAGGATAGGAGACACACATAGCTAGCTAGCAGGGGTGGGGGGGAGGCTGGAATGCTAAATCTAAGGTTCTTCATCTGCAAAATGGAGGTGATATACTACCTGCTGTGCAGGGGATGGTGGAGAATAATTGGGGGCGGTAGGGGAAACAGTACAGTGCCTCGCAGACACTTAGCACCCGGGAAGGGGGAGCTGTCACAATTTGCTCTGTGGTTGGGATTGTAGTGTTACCAGATCTGTTCTTTTTTTTTTTTAAAGATTTATTTATTTATGCATACAAGCTGGGGTACAGGCCAGAGGCATGGGGCGACGAGAGGGTTCATCAGAGACAGAGTGGGGAGCAGAACAGGCAGATCGATGGAAATAACACTGCTTAGGGAAGCAGCGGGCTAGGCAGGAGAGGTCTGCTGTGCCATGTGGGAATCTCCCCGGCCGGGTGTCGAACTTGCGTCGCGCTACCAACAGCTCCACAGCACACTGCTTAACCGCTGCGCCACCAGGGAGGCCCAGGTCCTCAGTTCTTGACTGTGGTCATGAAAAAATTCAAAGACACATTTAGACAAAGCAAAGCAAATTTTATTTAATGATACCACACCCTGGAAGAGTTCTAGGTGGGCAGAGTTTATGGAAAAACAACTAAGAAAATGGCAATGGATTCCTGCCTTAAATGGAGGTCAGTGGGCTACTCACTCCATCCCTTTCTGAGGCTTACTGTGCAGGCACAGGAAGCAGTTTCTAAGTCATTCCCCCTTCTACTGTGCTCCCAGGTTGTTGTTCTACCAGGCCCAGCAGCAGGTTGGGGCAGGGGTCTGCCTTGCCCCTTCAGCACATTTTGCTCTTCTCAGGCTTCATCGGCCTGTCTGTAGGTTGGGGTTGGATAAGCTTCATCAGCCTGTCTGTAGGCTGGGATAGGGGAAGCTTCATCAGCCTGCCTGGAGGCTGGGATGGGAAACTGACTCCCTCCTTGGACATTTCTTGTCTCTCCTTGGGCTTTATCGGCTCTGGAAAATTTTTCCTGGGGTCCTGGACATAATTGGCTATTAATTTTCTTGCGGCATGGCCTTCCCTGTCCTATAACTGTGTGTTGCTAGTAACTCCAGAGACACTGGTCCTCTCAGAATAGAGACTCTGGTCTAGACTAGGGAGGGGGAGGTGCTCCTTTAGGGAGTTCCTGAACACAGCTCTGGGCTTCAGAAGCAGGTAATCTCCTCTCCTGCTCTAACTAATTGTTTCAGCAAATACTTTCTAACCTCTATGTGCATCATACTAGATGCTGGGGAGCCAGGTGTTCAGTGGAGCTTTAGTCTAGGGAGAGGCAGTCACTAAACACAGATCACATCAAAAAATAATGCAAAATGTGATAAGAGCCAGGGAGGAAAATGCTTGCTCAAAGACAACTCAATGTTGATAATTTGGGGGCATATTGGCAATAGGTGAGCTTCTGAAGAAGTGGCCTTAACCAGACCTTAGAGCCCTTTTGTCCCCACTTTCCCTCCCCCAATTCTTTTAATCCTTGGGTATTTCTGAAACATCTACTCCAGGACTCCACTATCAGAGGCACTGTGAGGACTATGAGAAAAAGAACAGTGCAAAGTCCAGTTCTCCAGTGTGCTTGGGTGACAAAATGCATCCCAGGGGCTCTCATGGACAATGCACATCAATACATCATGGCAACAGGGGGAAGAGTGTTTTGGTTTTTTTTTTTAAAGATTTTATTTATTTTGGGGGCCTGCGGTTGAGCACTGCGCTGTGGAGCTGTTGGCAGCGGCGATGCGAGTTGGGCGCCTGGCTGGGGAGAATCCCGCATGGTGCGGCAGACCTCTCCTGCCTCGCCCGCTGCTCCTCCCAGCGGTGTACTTCTGATCTGCCTGTTCTGCTCCCCACTCTGTCTCTGGTGAACCCTCTCGCTGCCCCACGCCTCTGGCCTGTACCCCAGCTTGTATGTATAAATAAAAATAAAAAATCTTAGAAAAAAAGATTTTGTTTATTTTTGCATGGAAGAGCTGGAGTATAGGCCAGAAATCTGGGAGGGTGGTGGGGGGGAGTAAGAGGATTCACCAGAGACAGAGTGGGGGGCAGAGCAGGTGTATCTACTGAAATACACTGCTGAGGGGAGCAGCGGACCAGACAGGAGAGGTCTGCTGCTCTGTAAGTGGGTTAGCTCTCTGGCCGGGGATCGAACTCAGGCCTTTGCAGGATAGCACTGAGACTGAAGCCCCAGGCCACCAGGGAGGCTCGGGGGAAGAGTGATTTAATGCATGAGCATGTCTGGAGTTGTGGGGAGGGCCAGGGGCATAAGGATGGTTTCCTGGTCCTAAAGGATGAGAGAGGTTTGAACAGGTAGATTGGAGCCAGGAGGAGGGTTTCAAGAGGAGGAGAGAGAGTGTTTGTCACAAGAGCAGTGGGGAGGGGGTCAGATAATAGGAGATGAAGTTAGAAGTCAGCAGACTGGGACCTGCTATCCAGCTGAGAAGGTGAACCTTGTCCTATAGGCATGGGGAGCTAGTGAAGACTCGAGGAAACGAGGGAGTAGTGAAGGGGCAAATTCTGCAAATCATAAAGCCTGGATAGACAATTAGACCACCCAGCTTTGCTCTACCAGAGTCCATCAGGAAGACTGTTCAGACCTGAGGTTTAGTGTCACTGTCAAATGCATCAACTGCTTGGAAGAAATACCAGGGAGATGTTATCACATCTTACTATCAGTATCCTTTCCAAGTGTCACTTCAAACTTGTGTCTGTAGAAGAGACAGACACACCTTAGGAGTATTTTAATAGGAAGAAGGGATAAAGGTGAGGAGCTGGGGCATAACCTAAGGTTGTTGCAGACAGTTTGTGTGGGAATGAAAACTGAAGTTGAGGAATCCAAGGAAGTGATGGGCTCAAGAACAAAGAGCAATAATTTAGCTGATGAATTTAAATTTCACCCCAGTTTTGACAGTAATTGGCTCTGTGGTTTTGGATTAGGGACTGCTCAGCTCTTCGTTTGCAAAACGAGATGATTAGACTTTGGGCCTGGCCTAGTGTCCGGCATATGGTAAGCAGTCAATAACGAGTTGTTGATTGCTGATTAGTTTAATGAATCCATTCTAAGGTTCTCAAATGCTTTGAATCCCTGGTCTCAGAATATTGCCTTTCCCAGAGGTACTTTAAGCGAGGTTCATTACTACATATGGGTCTTTCCCAGGTTTCCTGTTATAAATCTTAGGGCATTTGCCTCTGGGCTGTTTCTGAGCTGAAAAAACAAACAAACAAAAACACAACAATCTGGGAGAAAAATGTATTCATAATTTGTGACTCTACCAAGAACCAGGCTTAAGCAATTTTTTTCCATAGCAGGTATAGTTTATTTCATAGTTAGAGCATTCCTAAAAAGCTGTGTGAAACATGGCGTTTTCATAAATAGAATTTCTTTTTAAGCATCCTGAGGGAGTTCCTTCTTTTAAGGAACTCTTCAAGGAAATCCTTTTAAATGTCAAGTCTCAGATGTTAGACCACCTGCAGTTTACAGGGTGGGACTGCTTCTCTGCTCACACACATCTGAGCAGAATCTTCATACTAGCACAGTTTGTACTCCCAGGTTCACAATCACACTGAAGTGCCTCTTGCCCACAATTCAGTGCCCTCACACGTGTGCACACACACACTCACAGTGCACACTCTTGGAAGACAGCCTTGTTCCCCACCAAAGGAGCGTCACATGCAGAGCAGAGGATCTGCATACCAGAATCTGCTTCTCTAGGGGACAGCTGTTGCTTATCCATTAGAACATAAAATCAGGGTCAGAGGCCCCAGCTTACTCATCCTACAGAGAAAGCCTAGTTTTCTAGGTATCTCCATTTGCAAACCTCCCCTCCAATCACTGGTAGGAGACTAGATTCTGTTTTTCAAAGATGCCACAAATAATTACCCTAAAAGCAAGTGCTGGTGGGAGGATGGATTTCCACTCATGCATGCAACAGGATTTTTAAAGTGTTTAGCAAGTGGCAGGCACTACAATAATTGCGTGGGGCCCAGCAGTGAACAAGTTGCTATCACTCCTGTCCTCACAGTGCTCAGCGCTCTGGGCATTGTTCGTCTTACTGTAGCCATAACAAAAGTTCCTCAAACTCGGTTTTAAACCCCCTTACATGTAGTATCGCAGGGCACTGGAGGTCAGAGGTCCAGGTTGGCCTGACTGGTTTCTCCACTCAGTCTCACAGGTTGGGATCAGGTGTCCCTGCTGGGCTCTAAATAGGAGGCTGGGGGAAGAATCTGCTTCAGGTTTGTCTAAGTTGTTGGGACCAGTTCCTTTATTCCTGTTTCCTTGTGGGGCCGTTGGCTGGGGACTGACTGTCCTTTGCTCCGAGAGCCTCTCCTAGATCTTGCATGTGGGCACCTCCATCTCAAAGTCAGCAACGGCAAGTCAAATCCTTCTCATGCTTGGCACCACACTAACTTCTCTGCTGCCTTCAGCCTGAGATAATTCTCACTTTGAGGGCTCATGTGATTAGATGGGGCCCGATAACCCAGGATGCTCTCCCCATTTTAGTCTGTAACTTTCATCACATCTGCACCTTCCCTTTAGTTATGTGACATGTTTCATTTTCATAGGTTCCCAGGACATAGATTCCAGATGATCCGAGTGTGGTCATCTGGATCCTGTCTACCATAGAGATCTAGAGAAGCAAACTGATAATTTTAACAACATATGTGGGTCAGTGTATAAGAGCCCTCTTCCTTTTAAGAGGAGGGCTATAACAGTAAGAGGTGTCTGGCCTTCTAGGGCAAGTAACTTCTAAGTTGAAATATAAAGAATGAGGCCTCCCTGGTGGCGCAGCGGTTGAGCGTTTCGCTGTGGAGCTGTCGGCAGAGCGCGAGCGATGCAAGTTCGACGCCTTGCCGGGGAGAATCCCACATGGTGCGGCAGACCTCTCCTGCCTCGCTTGCTGCTCCCCTCAGCAGTGTATTTCTGATCTGCCTGTTCCCACTGTCTCTGGTGAACCCTCTCGCCGCTCCACGCCTCTGGCCTGTACCCCAGCTTGTATGTATAAATAAATAAATCTTAAAATATACATATATATATATATATATATATATAAAGAATGGGCTCTGAATCACAGGGTTAACGCTCTAGGCAGGACTGTGCTTGCAGGAACCTGGAGGGAGCCCTGTCCTCAGGATGACATTTACTTCAGCAAATGTAATTCAAATCTTCAGCAGGGCAGCAACACCAAAGAAGGTGGGATTCCTGGTACCTAGCCCTCCAGGAATGCTCTGCAGAGTGGCTGCTCTGCAGTGGGTGGAGTTTGGCTGCCAGTGCTGAGTTCCCAAACTGCTGCCCACATCCTGGGGCATCTAAGAAGGTGTGAACCGCCCTTTGTTTCTGATGCTGTGTTTCCAATGCTGCTTCTTTTTCAGGTGTGTTCCTTACCTGTCTCCCCACTTTTGGCAGATATTAGTCTTGAAATGGGGCCTCAATGCAAAACTCCTTAGTTCATTCATTCATAAGCTCACTTATTAACATAAAAATATCCGTTGAATATCTACCCTATGCCAGACATTAGGCAAAGAGCAAAGTAGAAGGACCCCCACCCATACCTTGTGAATACAAGAGAAATGGCAGTTTTTCAAATGGAGTCCATGATCACCCAGGCACCTGGAGACATCTGCTCAGAACCTGTTGCTACACGTTATGGAGTCTTTCCTCTGATGAGTGAGTGGAAGCCCAAAGATTGAGCACTGCTGATTGAGCACTAACACTTTGATGCTATGCACAACCTTATTTTCTTTCATTTTTTATGAGGAAACTGAGGCAGAATTACTCAACAGTACCCAGTGAATAAACTGCAAAACCAATATTTGAATCTGGCACTCTGACCGCAGATGTGGCCAGCTCAAACATTACAGCGGGGGTTCATATGCCTGCCAGCGGAAGCATTAGGCTAGGGCTTTGGATAAGTCATATATGAATTTGCTTAACAACCTTCCCAAAGGGCGATGTTTGTCTCTAATTTAGAAAGGCAGAAATTGAGGCTCAGAAAAGCTAAGCAACTAGCCCAGGCATATACAGTGAGTGAGTGTCAGTGTCGGGGGCTGAGCTCAGATCTGTCCTGCTCCAAAGTGACTTCCCTTTAGGAAGGAGGGAGTGTGGGCAGAGAAGAGGCATGGAGAGTCAAAGTGGGGAGAAAGGAGCCAGTAGGGAGGATGCCTTCAGAGGGAGAACAAGAAGGTGTTCTCAGGGTTGGGGAAGGAGGAGCAGCATCGATGCTGGAGGAGGTGCAAAGAAAAGGCATCAGGAGGTTGCTGGGAAGAGAGCATTTTTCTGTGGGCAGCTGCATTCAGAAGCCAGATTGCATAGCACCAACCAAGAAGGGAGAGGTCTCTGAGCACATGGCATTTCATCGTGTCAGCCAGAGGTTCTGTCCTGAGGATAGAAGCAAAGTGGAGACCTACCAGAAGCCTGTTTGCTGCCAAAGGGGAGGGAGGCCCCGAGCCAGAGCAGAGAGACCATGTGCATGCATTGGAGAGTGCGTAGAGACTGTCTCCAGGACATGGGAGAGCTATTCTCCAGGAGGAGGGCCCCCCTTTTCCTGATCACAGGAAAGAAGGAAAGGTGGTGGGTAGATCTGTACAGAAATTCTTAGGCAGTAGAAGATGTGGTGATAGTGGACATATCCATCTTTGTCTTTCATACTTCCCCCATTGAGATGGGACTGGATTACTGACCTGGGGCTGCGATAAGAGTACCACAAACTGAGGGCTTAAAACAACTGAAATGTACTGGCTTAGATTTCTGGAGTTAAGAAGTCTGAAATCAAGGTTTCAGCAGGACTGGTTCCTTCTGGAAGCTCTAAGGGAGAATCTGCTCCAGGCCTCTTTCCCTAGCTTCTCATGGATGTTGGCCATGCCCCGTATTCCTTGATTTCTGGACACATAATTCCAGCCTCTGGTTCTGTCTTCACAGGATCATCTCCTCTGTGTGTATCTGTGTCCAAATTTCCCTCTTTTTATAAGCGCACCATTCATTGGATTAGGACCCACTCTATTTCAGGATGACCTCATTTTAACTTGATTACATATTCAAAAGACCTTAGTTCCAAATAAGGTCACATTCACAGGTGCAGGGAGTTAGGAATTAAAACATATATTTTGGGGGGACACAATTCAACCTAGAACAGGGTACAAAGAGATAGTGTGTAGGGAGGTGCCTGAAGGGCATAAAATGCTACAACAATACAAGGTTATACCAAGGTCATTGGTTAAAAGAATCCTAAAATTGAGTATGTTCACAGAATACACTGTCTTCTCCAGAATCTATGTTTTGCATATAACCCCAGAGTTTCCAATAAGGGGCTTGCTGAAGGTAGTGTCCATCTCTGCCCAACTCCTGGGAGAAAGTGCTCTTAGCAAATAGACTTCCGCACTGCTTCCCGGGAAGGGTTCTAAGAAGAAACACACATTTCCCACCAGCCTTTTAGGGTTACTGAAACATGGTTTCTCCCTCCTGTCTCAGGCACCCTTTGGAATTGGGACTTACTCAGAGTTGGTTCATAAACTTAATTAGTCTCCAACT
This sequence comes from Scalopus aquaticus, assembly GCA_004024925.1. Taxonomy (NCBI): domain Eukaryota; kingdom Metazoa; phylum Chordata; class Mammalia; order Eulipotyphla; family Talpidae; genus Scalopus; species Scalopus aquaticus. The sequence continues at coordinate 12,657 of PVIJ01011077.1, forward strand.
TCTCTTTCCTCCTTCTACGTTCCTCCCATCCCCTAGATTTCCAGTCCTCCCATCCCCTAGATTTCTAGTTAATCCAGCTTAGAAGTCCACCTCTCAGATGTGTCCCGAAGGTCTCTGTGGATGATTTAGGCTCTGCATTTGCTATAATGGGAAGTGATGCGCCGAAGGGGGAATCATCTCTCAGGGGCAAGAGGGAGAGTGATTATCAGGCAGCCTGTCTAGAACCCGGGACTGTACAACAGCCAGTTCTCCCCTCCCTCAGACGCCGGCTAAGCCACAGAAGCCCAGGCTAGCTGAGCAGGGTGGGCTTCTTTAGCCTTTGCTCTTGCTTGTTTGCGTTATGGAGGCCTTAAAGCTATAGGCATCTGTCCCAGTAAAACACATACATGTTCACGAAAAAGTTCAGATAATTTCAAAAACTTTACCGTCACCCTCAAGCTTATTCATGAACCCAAGGCTAATTAATAACCCCCAATAGAATACGCTCTCCCCAGCCTGTTTTCCTGAAGAGAAAACTGAGTTCAGCCAGGGTAATTGATTTGCTCCCACATTGTACAGCTGTTTAAAGGGAAATCCAAAACTAAAGTGCAAATTCTGTCTGGTACTCTTGTTCTAACCACTATATTTAGGCTTTGTTTCCATTAAATAAAAGTGACTCCTCCCTTTAAAGAAGCAGACTCAAAGCAAATTTTGTCTTTTGGGGGAGGAGAGGTGGGTGGGAGTGACAATGCCAGTAAAAAAAGCATCTGTGCCCCCCAGTGTTTTAAATGAGGTACACTTTGACATGTGAACCCCACCCTAGGGTGGGATTACTGAGAGCAATCAGCAGAGATTCCAGCTTTTAAAGGACCTCATCCTATAGTCAGGGCATAAGTGTCACACTTATACCAAGGTCATTGGTTATAAGAATCCTAAAATTGAGTATGTTCACAGAATACACTGTCTCCTCCAGAATCCTGACTTATAGTCAGGGCATCTGTGTCCACAGAAGGTTGTAATGGAAGACAGATGTTCTTGAATTGCCTGATTGTAGATCCCCACCTAGGGCATCAAGGTACAAGGTTATGGAGGAGGTTATGGTTTGCCTCCTCCTGAGACTACTGGAAGTCTGGAGGAGATACCTAGTAGGAAGAACATCTTTCTTGTCAAAAAAGATAAATAGCTCCGGCGTAGACCCCCACCGCGCTCTCACTGATCAGCAACACATCCCCTCCTCCTCCCACCATTCAAATCCCTTGGAGACTCTGGACACTAACTCGGTCTCAAATGGAGAGGAGGGCAAAGGTCCTGATTAACCGAAGTCTCAGAGGATTATACTGGGAAATTCTCTATTTAAGAACTCCTGGGGTGGGGAAGTCTTTAGTGGAGATGTCTAAGTTTAGGGGACTCCCCTCTCTATTGTCTGTGGGTTTTGTTTTGGAGTGCTCATATTAGGAGACTCTGGATTGGGGCCAGGGTTTTGTTAGAGGGGGTCTCCAATAGCTTGGGGGCTGGCTGGCAGTGTGCCCAGGCGAAGGGCTGAGGGTGCGGGCTGTTTCCTGTGCGGCCCCTAACTCAGCAATCCGCATCCTTGGCCGCGCCTGGGCCTCGGGGACCCGGAGCTAGAGCTAGCGAGCGAGCTTGGTGTCCCCGCCTCCCAGGCGGGCCGGGGGCGGGGACCCTTCCCCTTCGCCCATCCCCTCGGGGCCCGCCGCTTGGGCTCCCGGAGGAACGACGAGGGAGGGGGAGGGGAGAGGGCGGAGGGACTGGCCGGCGGCGGCGGCGGGGCTCTGGCCATGGCGGAGCGGGCGGCGGCCGCGGGTCCCCGGTGAGCCGGACCGGGGCGCACGAGCCAGGCCGGACCGAGGCGGCCGCGGAGCCGAGCCTGAGCCGTCGGGGCCTGGAGAACACAGCCCCGGTTACTTTCCCCTCGGACTTGTGATCCTCTCTAACGGGCGGCGCGGGGCTCGGGGTGAGATCTCTCTCAGGGCCAAGAGAGGGAGCGGCGGACGGCGGGCGGCGCGCGCGGGGCGGGGTAGCATGCCCGGCTGGAGCCGGGCCTCGGGGCGCGCCCCGGCCGCCGTCCCCACCTCCGCCTCCTCCTCCTCCGTCTCCTCCTCCTCCTTTTCCAGTCCCGCCGCCGCCGCCGCAGCCAACATGGCTGCGCTCCTGAGTCCGGGAGGCGGCCGCTGCTGAGCGCCGCTGGCCGCCCGGGCCCCTCGCCCGCCCAGGCGCTGGCCCATGGCCCCCGCGGCTTCACGGTTCCCGGCGCGCTAGGGCCCCGAGGCGCCGCGGAGCCCCTCGCCGCGGCCGCCTGCTCGCGCGCCCGCCGGCCTCGGGAGTCCGGAGCCGTCCGGCGGGGCGGGGCGGCCCGCCACCATGGAGCCCCAGCGTCGGGAGCTGCTCGCCCAGTGTCAGCAGAGCCTGGCCCAGGCCATGACGGAGGTGGAGGCCGTGCTCGGGCTGCTCGAGGCCGCGGGAGCGCTGAGTCCCGGCGAGCGGCGGCAGCTGGACGAGGAGGCGGGAGGCGCCAAGGCTGAGCTGCTGCTGAAGCTGCTCCTGGCCAAGGAGCGGGACCACTTCCAGGACCTGCGCGCCGCACTGGAGAAGACGCAGCCTCACCTGCTACCCATTCTCTACCTGAACGGCGTCGTCGGGCCACCGCAGCCCGCCGAGGGCGCCGGTGAGTGTCAGACCCCTCTCGGGGCCTCTCGAACCTGCCTGGAGGACTTCGCTCTCCAGCTCCCCAAGGGGCTCTCGAGAGTCTCTACCGGGCGCCGGCCTGGGGTAGAACCTTTCCTCCTCGAGCCCGTCTGGGGAGGGAGGGTGCGTCGACCCTACTGCACACCTCCTTCCCCAACCCCTTCGTGGCTGTCAGCAATGCAGGGCACCGAAGGCCATGGTCCGGGTGCCACAGCCGCGGGGTCCTCTGGAGGGCTGGCCTCCAGCCCCTTTTCTAAGGCTCTTCATCTTCCCCCAGTTCTTTAGGAGTCTTTGCTAACCTTTCATCAGTGCTGCAGTCTGGAAGAATGGAACCTGGACCAGGACCTGCACTCCTGAATTTTGGTGCCTGTCACCCCATTTTAGGACCACTGGTGCCTTTTCACTTTCTGACTTTTAAAGCTCCCTCTACCCAGAGCTCAATCTGCTCGCCCTTGTGGTTGATTATGCACAATGCCTGCTAGGTTTCTTTGGAAACTGTGGGCCTGGAAAAGTTGGGGAAGTTGCATTGCACCATGGGAAAATCCTAGTACTGGCTGCTGGGGCTCTAAGCCCTCTCTTCTGTAGCTGAGCCGGCTTATGAGGGAAGACTGGTTCCCTGGGGTGGTGGGTCACAAATTTGTGTGTGAGGTACTGGTAGAAGTTTGTGACAAGTGGTAGACTTGACCTGGCCCGATTGGGGAATGTGGAAAACTAGCCCTTGAGACAAAGGAGCCGGAGAAAGAAGGCACAGCACGGAGGAAAAGAGCCGGCGTTTATTAGGTACCTGCTGTTGTGGCAGACACTCTGCGTTACTGCTTTTAATTGTTACCCACGAAGTAAGCTACCTATTCCTGCTTTGCTTGAGAGAAAGCACCAGCTCCATGGTTCAAATGCTCACAGTATTGGGCACCAGGAATTGTGAATTATGACTTGTTTCATTTAACATGTTCAGAGCAACCTTTTCTCAGCTTATCCTGTTTTGAGGTGAATGGAGAGGGCTGAGAAATGCCTTTAGCAACTTGTAGGCCAAAGGCTGAGGAGACCCGTTTATTTGGTTGTTAAAAGCCTCACTTGTTAAGGGCGTGATTTTATAAGCTGTTCCTGGTAACAGCTCCGCATGTATATTGGCCGTCTCAACCTCACTTTTTAAAAAAAAAAAAATTTATTTATGCATACAAACTGGGGTACAGACCAGAGGCGTGGGACGGCGAGAGGGTTCATCAGAGACAGAGTAGGAAGCAGAACAGGCAGATGGATGGAAGCACACTGCTGAGGTGAGCAGCAGGCAAGGCAGGAGAGATCTGCTGCGCCATGTGGGAATCTCTCCAGTCGGGTGTCCAACTCGCATCGCTGCCGACAGCTCCATAGCGCAGTGCCTAACCGCTGCGCCACTGGGGAGGTCCTCAACTTCACTTTTTATGGTGAAGGAAACTTACTTATAGAAACTAAACTGATGGCCGCACAACAAATCATTTCATTGGTGGCCCTTTTGTCTTCACTTTGGGTTCCCAACTCCCCCTTCCACACCCCTCAAACCTGCATTCTGCTCCCACTTTCTGATTATATCTGAGTTGCTGCGCAAGTACAGTCTTCTGGAATGGTGCTTTGTGAAGATGCAAAGAAGGACATCGCATGTAGCCTTGAGGATAAGGACTGAGTGAAATCTCATCAGGGTGCTTTTTTCTTTTTATTTGCTTTTATCTGTCTATCAAATTTTGGAAAGAGGAAGTTTGTCAAGGTAGTGCAGAAGTTCCAGTGTGGACTCAAGTCCCCATAGGGATGTGTTTGAATCAGCCCTGGCTTTAATCTCTGAAACAGATGGATAGATGACCCTTATCTAGGTCTCCTTCCCCCCCCTCACTCCTCCACCCCATTTTGCAGCCCTGGTAGAAAAGTTGGGACCTCACTGCTCTGAAGTTCTGGGAGGAGGCCCCTAAGCAAGGAATAGAATAGGGTTTCGATTTTTATCCTCTAGGGCAGTTATTTTATTTTATTATTTTTTAAAGATTTATGCATATAAGCCGGGGTGTAGGCCAGAGCTGTGGGGTGGTGAGAGGATTGGATTCACCAGAGACAGACTGGGGAGCAGAACAGGCAGATCAACTGAAGTACACTGCTAAGGGGAGCAGTGGGTGAGGCAGGAGAGGTCTGCTGCATCATGTGGGAAGCTCCCTGGCCAGGTATGGAACTCGTGGCAGTGGCTCTGGATAGCTTCATAGTTCTGCGCTTAACCCGTTGTACCAACCAGGGAGGCCCAGGGCAGTGATTTTAGAACCTAGATTTCACTTACGGCTTTATGGACTTTTACTGTTTTGCAGCGGGCTTTCAGAAAATGATTTTCAAGGGGAAATTAATCTCATTTTAGTTAATACTTTAGGAAAAAATTAGGATGGCATTTGCTATGACAAACTAGAGCTTCTGGGGGAGAGGGTGAATGGTGTGCAGGTGAAACAGTAGCTTGTTGGCGGTTTTGTGAAGGACTGATTACTGTGCAGTGGTTTTTCAACTTTTTCTTACTTTTAGGCAAGGGAGCCCTTCTTTTGAGACCAAGCTCAGTGCATGAAAGAACTGCTCTGGTCAAAGGGTTGGAGATAACTGTCTCATCTCTAAGGAGCCAATGCCAGGAAGCCTAGCCCTGGGTCCTGCCTTCTTGCTTTCCCCAGCATTTTGCACCCTGCTTGCAGGTCCACAGATCTGCCATAAGCTGGCTTAGTGCGAGGCTCTTGTGGGAGCCTCAGAGAGCAATCTTGGGCTTCCTGAGGGAGGCCCATTTGCCACCCTCTCTGCATTGAGGTACTGCCATCACTCAGGGGCTTCTTTGGTAGATTTCACACATGGTGTGAACGCCTGGTCCAGAATGCCCACCCCCTGGCTGGCAACTGTGTATTGTGCTACAGGCAAATGATAACTGGCAACTCTACCTCCTGCGGCCTGGGCCTGGGAGAAAGCTGGCCTGGGTGGTTATGGGCAGGTGAGCAAAGCAAACTCATCTGTTCCGGTCATGCTCATTTAGAACCCCAAACATTTACAACCTACTATGTTCAGGCCTGGACTGTACAGGTAACTAAGAAACAAATTGTGTTGTTTTATTTGGGGGTGTGAGGGAACTCCTGTTCAGGACTGATACGCGTGTTTCTGTTCAGCACATTTTGTTTTCCCACGTACTTTCAATTCTCACTTAATTCTATGACAACTCTAGTGAGATGAGTGAGATCTTTCTCTGTTGCACACTGTGTTCCACACCCCCACCTGTAAGGTGTGAGGACAGCCAGAAGTTGCATAGCAAAAAGGAGCAGAGGTGAGGCTAAGTCCTTATTCTGAGTTTTTCCTGTTACCTGACTAATCCCTCCCACTATAGTTTCAGGCCATTTCCTGAATTGGGGATCTCTGTGGAATTCTGTAGTCTTTCTTTGTCCCTATACATGGATCTGTAAGGAAAAACTGACCCACTCTGCCCCCACTGAGAGAGGAGAGAACAGTTTTTTCTGCTCTGAGCAAATCAGGCCTCCAGTTTTTCTGCAGCTGTACCAGGCTCTTATTTGCTCCAAACCCAGGCAGTTCTTTGTTAATCCTCTTGGATTTCGTTACTAATATCTGGTTTTGCTCACTTGAAGACCCTTGACTGCCTCTCCCTGGAGTGAGGCCCCTTTCTGGCCGTGACCCTCAGTCTCTTCCTCTGTGAGATGGGGCTAAGGTAACTGCTGGGCAAATGTGATCAGGGAGGACTGTAGTGCCTGGTCTGTGCTTGACCAAGGACGGTCTGGAGTGTAGACAAAGATGGGTGTCTACGATGAAATTCCAGCCTGCAGCTTGCTGCCTGGTTGGGGGAATGGGACACTCCAGAGAGTGACATTATGAGACAGATCAATTAAATGATATGGATACAAGCAGACTTTTCCTCTATTTAAAACTGTATATGACATGCTTTTCCCAAATGTATTTCTCTGCCTCTGGAGGCTCTGTTACCATCTAAATGTGGAGGCCTTCCCAAATTGTTTCACACCGGGCCTCATTTGTGAGGCGGAAGTAGCAGAACTTGGTGATTGCCCTGCGGGCCCTGTCCTCTGGGTGCTCAGAGCTGCGTGTCATTCTCGTCCCTCTCTGTCTCCTCTCTAGTTTCTCCCAGGCTGGCCGACTTGGCTTCACTGGTAAGAGATAGAGATAGCGGTGGCTGCTGGAGAAGGGTGCCAGGGCCTGGGACTTGAGCTGAGTGTTGAAGGGGTGCTGTGAATGCAACAGAGGGAAAGTTCTGGGCAGGAGATACAAGAGCAGCAGAGGCCTAACCGTGAAAAGAGCGACGTGTTTTCTAGTTGCAGAAATCAGACTAGTATCGCAGGGGACTGGCACTGGCTCTGTGAGGAGTGATAACCCAGAGGACTGCAGTGGCTGGTTTGAGCGAGGGGTTCAGAGGCCACTGGGCATTTAGGTATTACACATTTGGCAGGAGGATCAGTTGCAGGATTTCTTTTTTAAGGGGATAATCCTGCCAGGCTTTTTAGTAAGGCAAATAGAATTGGTTGCTGAATGCTGGGTATGGATTATTTATTATTCATTAGAAGTTACCTGGGCCTTTTGTTCCCTGCTTACTTTCTTCAGGTACCAACCACCTATTCTTCATCCACTCAGCCCTGAAGCGTCAGCAGAGATAGTGACATAAGTAAAACTTCTAACCATTTAAATTTTTCTTTTGGTTCTTTTAATCGTCTTGATAATAATAGTTGAGGTTTCTAACAGGAGGGCAGATTTTATTATTCCTCTCTTAATTCAGGTCACCTTTATAGCAGGTGATAAAATCTTTGTTCAAAACATATTAGGCATAAAAGATAAATTTGCTGACTTACAATCCAAAAATTTGGGGTAGATCGGGGAAACTGGCCTATGGATAATTGATCCTGAATCCTGCAGGCTTTTTACTTGGGCCTAGAACATGGCTCCAAGGCCTTCTGTGCTTTGTCTCCATAGTCCCTGACCAGAGACTAAAGAGAGCTCAGACACAGATCTCATGGAAGGATTCTGATTGGCCTGACCAGTGTAGTATGTGACCCAGTCACTGTGGCCAGAGCTAGGGGACTAAGCAGTAGATGGTGATGACATACTGTGATTGATAGCTCATATCAGTACCACATGGTTCCTTAGAGTGGGAAGATGTAGTTCTCCAAAGGGAGAAGAACGGGAAGGAAGTTGTGCAGATAGCAGCAGGTAAATGTCCACTACCTCTTTGTGTGATGATACAGTTAGTGCGCTAGATCATAGCTGGGGTGTGGTGGTGGAGAGGGTGGTCATACTTTACTAGATTTTCAGCCAAGGTAGTTAACCTTTCTGAGCTTATCTCCTTCTCTACAAAAAACAAAACAGTAACTACTTCATTGTGCTATTTGACAGTCAGTAGTAGAAAAAAGGAGTATTTTCTTAGTGTTGGGGCCAATGCATTGCTGGAACCAGCAACCTGGGGTTCTCCTGGTGTTTCTGAAGATTATGTGAGAGTCCTTGTTAACTATGCTGAACAGATATCAGGTTGCTTTTACTGTAGCTATGGGTTCTCAGGAGTGGAAGGTAATCTCAAAAGCTGAGTTTGCTGTTAAATTCCTAATGTCTAGAACAGAGGAATGCTGTCCCAGGATGTGTTCAGTAAATTTCTATGAAATGGATGAATGGTCTGTGTGTAGAGTGAGTGGTGTGTCCCTGCGTAAGTCCAGATCCCCTTCAGAAATACATGGAGATTCTTAAGTGGTGACGCCACAGTCACCAGATGGCTGTGGGAGTGCAGGACGTCTGAGTGAGTCCCAGATGCCTGTATGTATGTCACCACCCACAGCATGTCTGTGATGGAAGCAGGTGATGTGACATTGGTGTCTGACGTTCCCAAGGTCACCCATCAGGTACTGGCACTGTGAGGCTGGCTGCCAGGAGCCTTGTGGAATGCTCACATGGCCGTTGTAGGATTGGACTCTTTCCCTTTCTGCACTTAGAAACTGAATGTTGGCTGGTTGTCCTCGAAAGAGTCCTGGGTGGGCATCTGCTCCCAGCTCTCCAACTTCCTGACCTTGGATGAACCTCTTAACTACCCTGGGGTTTGAGTTTTTTTCTGTGTAACAGTCAAAGTAGCAGAAGTTTAGCATTGACTGACTTTCTCAGTCCTGTGGGGTTGCTCAGTGCTTCCAAAGTAGCATTAGGTCCAGAGAAACTTGATGGGGTTGGACTAGATTTCTGAGACACCTTTCAGCTCTGTACCATGATTTCTGCTTTCTGATTTACTGTTAGCATTGAGTAAGTTTTTGATATGTTGGCTTTCTAATTTCCTGAAAAAGTAAGCAGTGTAGGTGAATTATTTTATCTTAGTTTTTGTTCTGCTCCTTTGCCACCACACTTTGCAAGCTAGTTGAGGGGTTCTTTAGTAATTTCCAATAACCTTGGGAAGACTGGAACCACAGTCTTAGCAGGAGGGCTAGGCTTCTTATCAGTCTGTGCACTTAGGAATGTGGCGTGGATTCAGTAGAGAAGACTTAAATAATATTCAGCAGGGATATTGTATCCTTTTTCACTTATACTTGGGGCAGATTGCATATCTCTAAATTGTACAGCTCTATTGATCTTTCTGAGACAGAGTTCCATGAAGTGCTACAGAAACATTTAAAACTAAAGGAGATGTTTGGAATAGCTCTTGTTCATCATTCAGCTCTAGCCCCCTGGTAGATAACTGCAGAGATTACTGTTGACTTTGATGCTCATTTCACACAAAGGGTCATGACTTGTTTGTTTTGAGTTTATTTTTATTGCAATAAAATACGCATAACATAATATTTATCACTTGAACCATTCTGCTTTTTTAAATGGTGGCAAAATCATGCACGACACAAAATGTGCTACTTTAAAGTGTAGAGTTCACTGTTCAGTATCTTCACATTGTTGTGCAAACATCACTGGGATCCATCTCCAGGATTCTTTTCATCTTGCAAAACTAAAACTCTTTAACCATTTAACAGTAACTTCACTTTCCTGTCCCCAGCCCTGGAAACCATCACTCTGCTTTCTGCCTCTGGGAATTGGACTGCCTAGGTACCGTGTATAAGTGGAATCACAGTCTTTGTTATTTTGCCACTGCTTCCTTCACTTAGCATAATGTCTTCAAGGCTCATCTGTGTTATAGATGTGCCAACATTTCCTTCCTTCTTTGAAATTTTTATTTGATTAAAACATTTCAACTGTGGCAAAGAACACATAATATAAAATGTGTCCCCTTAACCATGAGTGTATGTGGTACAGTGGTGTTAAGTATATTCATTTTGCAGCATAAGAGACTTCCAGAATTTTTTCGTCTTACAGAACTGACACTCTATACCCATTAAACTTAAACTACTCCCATCTTCCTCTACCCCCACCTTTGGTAACCACCATTCTGCCATTCTACTTTGTGCTTCTATGATCTTGACTACTTTAGATCCTCATATAAGTGGAATCATACGGTGTTTGTCTTGTGATTGTCTTATTTCACTTGCCATGTTGTCCTCAGGATTCATCTGTGTTTTAGCGTGTGACAGGATTGCTTTACTTTTTTAGTATGAAGGATAATCCCTTGCCTGGATAGACCATACTTTGTCCACCCATTCTTTTGCCAGTGGACACTTGGCTTGCTTCTGCCTTTCAGCTGTTGTGAATGACGCCGCTATGACCACGGGAGTGCAGATGTTACTTGGAGACCCTGCCTTCAGTTCTTTTGGGTCTATATCCAGAAATTGAATTGCTGCTGATTTTATGTTTAAATTTTAGGGGGAACCACTGTGCTGTTTGCTTTGAGTGTTCACTAAGGAAATCTGTGCTGTCCACAGCACCTTAACTTGGGAGTGAGTAGCCTGACTGGAGTCTTCATTCTAACATTTTCTTTTCTTTTTTTCATCTAAAAATTGTGTGCTTTTTCCTCAAACCTGTTTTGGAAAGCCTCAGGAGAATGCCCTTGGATTTTATAGAGGAATTCTAGTTTCAGGAGTCATGTGTGCTTCTTTGGAGGCCAGAGTTGCTAAGCATACAGTCCCGGCAGTTTTCCTATCTGGCAGGGTAGGGAGGTTCACACACGTTTTCTGTACTAATGTCTTCATCCCCAAAGGCCTGGAAGTATGTTCGTTATTTTTGCTTTGTAGATACTTCCCTCATCTCCCATTTAGGCTTGGTTTTTTAATCTTGAATCCAGGGTAATTGACTATCTAGCTTTTCTTTCAGAAGGTCTAGGATGGTGTTTCCCAAGGAATCCCCTTCCTGGCACTAGCTGGGTGGATGTCGGTGGTGCTTCTCATGGAAAGGGGTCTGTGGTCAAGTGCGCTGGAGCAGGGCTGGTCTGAGCGGCCCCACAGCCTCCTTTACTGGGAGCCTTTCGAGGGCTCTTATAAATCGTTTTGCTTTGGGACTTCACTAGAGTGGGTTTACTATGCAGCGTTTCCCAAACTGATTTGACCACAAAATCCCTTTTCATTGAGTATCTTGCGACATCAGTGTTCTGAGAAGAGTACTTTTGGGAAACTTTAGCCTAAGTGCACTAAACTAACATCAGTGTATGCCACCGTTTTTCGAGTTTCCCCCAGCTCTCTTACTCAGGACACCAAAACTTTAAATGTAACCATTCTTTTAAATTCTGATACCTGCTGAAATAGGCACATGCAATTCTGAGGTCAGGTGAATTTTAAAATGTGTTGGTAATTTAGATGTGTAGGTGGTTCAGATTTGTAGTAGATTCTAGGACCAGTAGATGTTTTGGTTGTGTGACCTGGGGTAAGGTATGTGACTTTTCTGGGCCTCAGTTTCCCCATCTGTGTCTCAACAAGAATGATGTCTGGTTTTGCAAACAGTATTTTTTTGGACAGGGTTAAACTTCTTTTTGTCATGATTGAGTATGATTAGGCTTTAGTCCATGAAAAGGGTTTCTGCAGTCACTGTAGAAGGATGTTTGGAGACTTGTCAGGGTGATTTGCCCTCTTCTGGGCTGGGGCTGGTTAACTGATGGGCAGGTCTTCCTGAGGATGGGGAGGTTCTGGGCTGGGGAACGGGATGATGTTCTCTGCCTCGAGTGTGTTAAGTTGCATCTGGGAAGATGGGTGACGTGGATGAATGACCAGGTGACCTGTGCATTGCTTTTTTTTTTTTTGTTAAACATTTATTTATTTATGCATACAAGCTGGGGTGTAGACTGGTGAGAGGACTCACCAGAGGCAGAGTGGGGAGCAGAACAGGCGGATTGACTGAAATACACTGCTGAGGGGCGCAGCGGGTGAGGCAGGAGACGTCTGCTGCGCCATGTGGGAAGCTCCCTGGCTGGGGATGGAACTTGTGCTGCAGTGGCTTCTGATAGTTTCATAGTGCTGAGACTTAATCCCAGGGAAGCCCCGTTGGCATTGCGGTTTTGGAGCCAGGGAGTGAGGCCACAAGATCAGAGACAGCTTGAGCGTTATGAACAGTCTTGAGGACCCCTGGAAACTGGATTTTATATCTTGGCTCTTCTACTTTAAGCTGTATGACTTAAGCAAGTCGCTTAAGCTTTCTGGGTTTTATTTTTCCTCATTTGTAAGGAAAATCTCTTCCTAGGGCTTTGTTAAGTGTTGAAATCATTTATGTGAGGCATGGGCAAGCTGCTGGCGCCACAGATGCTGTCGGAGTGGCCTGCCCATGAGTAGCGACTCAAGCCCTTGCCTGTGCTTGGAATGAAGAAGTGTCCCAGGGCACAGGCTATGCCAGGAGTTAGAGAGATGCCAAGGGAGAGCCTAGAGTGTACGTGGATGAGGAACCCACATTCCTGGGACTGTTCAGAACACACTTTAAGAATGCTTTGATTCTGGAACCCATGTTTTAAGGAGGGCGTTTCCTTGTGTGGTCAGGAGGGTCCTAAAGAATCTTGGGAAGATGATATTTTGGAAGAAAGGAGACTTGGAAGGACATAGGTGCCTGCTTTCTAATGGATACAGGGTGGTGATGAGACCTGATTCTCTTTGATCCCAGAAAGATGAACATGCACTGACTGGTGGAAGATAGAGGAGGTAGAATTGAGCTTAATTTAAGATATACCTTCCTCTCTCCCTTCATTTTCTTTTAAACTTTTATAAATTTTTCAAACATAAGCAAGAGATGGAGAGGATAATAGAAAAAATGCCCAGTTCCCCAACAACTTCTGTTTTCTGTAGTATTTTAAAACAAATCCCAGACAACATATCACTTCCCCCATAAATGCTTAAGGATATGTTCCTAAGAGATAATTATAGAAGGCCATTTTTACAACCAATAATATAATAACTTATTTTTTTTAAAGATTTTAAATTTTATTTATGCATACAAGAACTGGGTATAGGCCAGAGGTATGGGTGTGTGTGAGAAGATTCACCAGAGAAAGCATGGAGAGCAGAACAGGTGGATCCACTGAAATACACTGCTGAGGGAGCAGCGGGTGAGACAGGAGAGGTCTGCTGCGCCACGTGGGAAGCTCCTGGCAATAGCATGATGACGCTGAGACTTTAACCCCTGTGCCACCAGGGAGGCCCAGTATTAATACCTTCTTAATGTCATCTCATACCCAGTTGATACTCAGTTTTCTTTGCCTTAGAGATGTGTTTTTATGGATGGTTTATTCAGATCAGGATTTTAATCAAGTCCTCATGTTGTGTTTAGTTGATACGGAATTCTGAGTCTCTGATAATTCACAACTCTCCTTCCCATGCTTTTGTTTAAAAGTAAGAACTTGGGACTTCCCTGGTGGCACAACAGCCTAAGTCATAGCACTACGAAGCTATCCAGAGCCACTGGAACATGAGTTTGATCCCCGGACAGGGAGCTTCCCACGTGGCATGGCAGACCTCTCCTGTCTTGTCTGCTGCTCCCCTCAGCAGTGTATTTCAGTCAATCTGTTCTGCTCCCCACTCTGTCTCTGGTAAATCCTCTCACCCACCTATACCCCAGCTTGTATGCATAAATAAATAAATCTTTAAAAAAATATTTTAAGCTGTTGCACTCTTTTAATTTATTGGAGTCTTACATAAAAGCCAGATGTGTAACATAGGCAAAGAGGTGCTATGGAGATAAAAGAGTAGAAATATACAGCTAGCCCCTTTTCCTTGTGACCCGCCTGAGGCATTTCACAGGGTTCCTTAGGGTTCCATGGAACACAGTTTGAAAACCACAAGCTTGGGTGCTTTTGTTTTAATATGCTTCCAGGCTGAGAGAGAGCAGAGGTACCTGAAAGCATCACCTTCCTTTGCTGGAGCTCAGCTGTGAGTGAGTTGGTAAGTCACAGCTGAACCCAGAGTCTGCATTGGTGCTAGCTGTGTTTCCATGAGATACTCTTGTTTTCATCTGCTTCTTCTGTGTACCTTTGTACGTTTCTGTTCGGGATGAGCCAAGCTCTTAAAAATGACAAGTGATCACAATGTGGCTAATAATAATAAAAAAAAAACAACTAGTCCCTGCTGCCCAAGACAGTGAGGTGGAGAGGAACGGGGTGAAACTGCATCTGATGGACCATTGCATTGAGAATTGGTTACTTTTTTTGAAAAGTTACTCTTTAAAAACATATTTTTTGGTAGACAGCCCTTTTCTTATTTGCATAAGAGAACTCTTCACTACTGATGCATAAATAAGCCCTTGTCAATGGGCAAGCTGCATGTGGAGTCTGTGGAGCAGTGGTCTTAGAGGTAACTCGAGACTCAGTTCTGCTGCCTTGGTGACAGGCTCTTGCCAGGGTGTTTACTTTTCCAGATGTGGCATGTCTCACTCAAGAGCCTGCAGGCCTCTTTCTGAATCCACTTCAGGTTACTTGTCTGAATGGCATAAGACAAGTTCCTTAGAAGGTTACTTTCTGACTCCTTGAGATGGTCCTGGGACCAGATGAATTTCTTCGTACATCATTTTGACCATTGCAAATCTGATGTCCAAAGGGTGGTGGAAATCTCTAGTAAGAGGACCAATGCTGTGATAACAAAACAAATGGGAAGAAACTTCATTTTGTTTCTCTATTTTTAATATAAGAAGTAATACTTGAAAAAATATGGTGACTTTTTCAGTACTCATGGTAAGATCTGTTCTCCTCATTCAAGGTAACCTCTATTTCTTACCTGTCCAGAACTTTCTTTTCCTGTTTATGTTTCTTCAGCAACTTAAGATTGTTGAATATCATGATGGAAGAGATTCTAGAGACTAACTTGGCCCAAACCGCTTATTTTACAAATGAGAAACAGCAGTCCAGACACCCCGAGGACTCAGCCAGGGTCATAGCATGCCTCTGGGAGGCCTGGACACAGGACCCAGGTTTCTTCCCAGGTTGGGATTCCTGTCAAAGTATCTCTGCCAGCCCCAGGCTGGGCGGGGAGCCTTGGGAACCTTGGCTGGTTTTTCCTGCTCTGGGTCTCACTTTGCAGGCTTTCACCTTTCCAAAGGCTCTCACCTTTCCAATGAGGGTGCCCAAGAAGCAGGGCATCACAGCTCACCACTTGTTGCTGATCCTTGGAAAAATCTTATCTACCCATGCAATTGGTATTTTCCTTTACGGATGGGCAGACTGGGGCAAGAGAGGCTCAGCAGCTTGCTCGGACTGTCAGCTGCTGAGTAGCCTTGGAGTCCTCATCAGTTTCTTTATGAAGACAACATTTGTTCTGTACTCTGGGCTGTCCAGTGAAGGCTCCAGTTGAGATGTGTGTCCTGAGCCTCTGACACCCTCTCTCCTCTCGTAGCCACAGCACTCATTCAGCAGACATGTCCAGAGTGCCTGTTACACAGGAGGGGCCCTTTGGAGGCAGACATAGGACAGGACTTCCAAGTTTAGTGCCAGGCCAGGGGGCGGGTCTGATGTTAGCAGGCGGTATCTCTGTGTCTCATTCTTTTTGTGACACAGCAGAAACTTCCAGTTCTGACTACCATGGCTTCTTGCTTAGTCACAGGACAGAATTCAAGCAGGAAATTAACACTACTGAGCCTCTTGTCCCAGAGGAAAATGTCTTTAGTAAAAATAATAGTGTAAAGACCCTGGGGACACCGAGTTGGGGTCCACCCCTCAAGGCCAGCCTCAGGGAGAACTTGATCCAGGGAAAAGCAAGAGGGTAAACAAAACCAAAATGTGCTGGTCTTGAGTCCTTTGCCTGGGAAAAAAGCAGCTGTAGCTCAGACAGCTGAGAGAGAGAGAGAGAGAGAGAGAGAGAGAGAGAGAGAGAGAGAGAGAGTGTGTGTGTGTGTGTGTGTGTGTGTGTGTGTGTGTGTGTACATGCCTATGTATTCTCCTAACTCCTTTCTGCTGGAAAATGGCAGATCTGGGCCTCCCCGGTGGTGCAGTGGTTAGGCGCTGCGCTGTGGAGCTGTTGGCATCAGCGACACGAGTTCGACACCCCGCCAGGGAGATTCCCATATGGCGTGGAAGACCTCTCCTGCCTCACCCGATGCTCCCCTCAGCAGTGTGTTTCAGTCAATCTGCCTGCTCTGCTCCCCACTCTCTGGTGAACCCTGTCACTGCCCCATGCCTCTGGTCTGTACCCCAGCTTATATGCATAAATAAATTAAAAAAAAAACAAAGAGGCAGATCACCTTTGTAAATCCTGCAGTATTTTCTCCCCCAATTTATGAGCCCAGGAGAGGAAATAAACAATGTCCCGCAGTTCTTCCTTTCCATGGGAAGTTGTGAAATTCATGTAAGCTTATTTTTCTGCCCCTGACCTCCTTCATATTAAGGCTTCTCCTGGAAACTCGGGGGCGTGGTCACAGTGTCTTCTTGCATGAGATCACACAGCCTTTGGAATGGAGCCCAGACAGGTTTGGACACAGATTTTATCTGTCCTTCTGTCTGTCCATCCACCTGTCTGTCTAGCACGTTCACTGTCGCTGCTCTGCGCCAGGGTCTCCTGTGCTGAGCTTGCAGAGGTGAAAACAACAGCATGTACACGCCACAGACCCACACAAATACCTGAGTTCCACCTGTTTCTTTAGATGCACCTTATATCCTTTTGTTACCCCTCAAAAGTTTTCCTTTTCAGTTGCTCTGTTTATTCTGGAGCTTTAAAAAAATGCCAAAATATAGTCATTCTCACTGACTTCCGACTCCTTACTTTCCATTAGTAAATAGCAAGTATTTTTGACTGCAAAAATCCATAAGATTCTTAGAAAGATGACAGATGATAGTTCCCTCCCCTTAGGAGTTTATTGTTCATTGAAAAGCCTGAACCTCAAGGAGCAGGAGTCCCTGGTAGATTGTGCAGGACATGTGAGGCCTTTGGATGTAAAGTGCCTAAAGTAGAGTGTACAGTGAGCTGGGTGTAGGCAGACTGCTGGGAGGCTGGTGAGCATTGGAGAGGGGCAAGGCTGGGTGGGCAGGCCCAGTGAAGGCAGTGTGCAAGCATGGCAGATTATTAGGGGACATTTGGGAGAAAATCAATGCTGTGGATAGTGAATCTTCATTGGAGTCCTAGGTTTCTGCTTGGTGGTGTGCTCAGTAAGCTCTGGGAAAGCTAGGCCAGGCTGATGAGCCTCTGGTAGGCACAGGGTGGGCCTGGTTGCTGCTTCCAGTCAGTTCTCTGTGACATTTCTAAAGCCTGGGGCTGGAGAAAGGAATGGGCAGAGTTGGCGTGGGTAGGAGGGTAGTGTGCAGGGGGGGCAATGTGGCCAGAGGAGGGTGGATGTGAGGGCTGTTGCCAGAGGTGTCTGATTGACTTTCTGTGAGTTTTTAGATGGATTGGAAAGCCATTTAGCTGGGGTGTTTAGAAACCAGAGTCTGAATTCTCTGCTACCAGTTCCCATTTGCTGATCTCTTTGGGAAGGAAAAGGGGATGATTGAGGGGTGAGATAGCTTGGGAGGGGATGAGTGACCCCTGATCTCTAGTAGTATCCTCGTGGCCACCTCACATAGTCTCTCCAAGCCTCCATGTCCTCATCTCTCTGATGGGGTCTGTGATACTCCCCCATTCCCAGAACTAGTGTGAAAATAGGCAGGTAGTGCAGGGAATGATTGTGTGCACCTGGATGGCTGTGTGCTGTGCAGATGGTAGGCACTTTGTAGTGCACAGGATGCTTTGCTCTTTTTTTCCATCTCATTAGCAACCTTGCGGGAGGGTTCCTTACTCCACTTTACAAGACGGAACACGCCAGGGAGGCCAGGTCACTTGGCAGTTAGTGGGTCAGAACCTGTGTTGGGTTTGAATTCTGGATCTGCAACTTACTGTGACCCTAGGCAAGTCACTTTCTCTGTGCTTCAAAGTCCTCATCTGTGAAATGGGGATTATAATATGACCGGTATCATAAGGATTAAAGGAATTACTGTTTGAAAAGTGTTCAGAGCAGGGACTGGCACACAGTGAGCACTCGGTGTGAGTAAGCGTAGCTGTTATTTGTATTGTTATCAGTCAAGTGTCCCATTAAACTGTGACTTCCCAGGGCAGGCTGGTTGGTTTGTTCCCCCACAGACCAGTGCTGGTCTGCAGGTCCCTTGGTTCCTGATCCGTGATGAAGCAAGCACAGGGTTTGAGAGTAAGCATTAGCAACCTTTAGAGCAACTTGACCTTGTTGGGACTCATTGAACGGGTATAGACCGCTTTAGGTGCTGTCAGATCACATGGCAGTCACATGTGGTGTGAGCTGGGAGTAACAGTCATTGGGAATGAAAAATTGGAGTGGCGTGAGAATGCCACTCTTGCTGCCCCCTTCTCCCCAACCCCCCTCCCCAGTCTGCTTCTTTGGGAGGAGCCTCCTCAGCCAGTGCAGGCGAGATCTCTTGCGTTTTATGAGCCAGTGTATGATGTTTGTGCTTCAGCCGTCTGTCACAACTCAAGGCATTTTGGTATCCTGATGGGATTTTTATTAATGAGCAATTGTTTCCATTTAACACCACTGACGCTTATGGTGGCAAATGCCTTTCTTGCTATTCGCAGGTGTGGTTCTGGCAAGTTTGTTAAGAATCCGCAATGAACTCTATCTCTTTCCACTCCTTAGGCTGACAGAAACTAGAAAGGGTGATGTTAGTGGGCTGTAGGGTGTGGGCATGCGGGAATTCACTTCTGCTGGTGCAGCCATCCGGGAGCCTCTGGCCAAGCCTCTGGTGGGCCAGCAGCAAAGCCCTGACCCTGCGGCTCTGCGCCGTATGCAGGGGTCTGTTCTCGGAGAGCTGGGGGGTGCAGTGATGGTGTGCCGGCAACTGTTCAAGTAACTGGTGACATACAGAAACCCATGGCCATGGGGCGGATCACACAGCACAGTGCTCAGTGGAAACTAAGAAGTAGAGGGAGGTGGTAATGTAGTGCTGTTGCATACATTAATTATATAAAAAAACTCATTTTGCAAAAACACAAGGAAACACAAAGGAGTAGTTGCTCTAGGTTTGGGAGAGGTGAATGGAACAAGAAATGGAATTAAAGGAAAATACAAGAGAGGGAGGAAAGAAATGTCACTTTCTGTCACTCTGCTGTCCTCGAGGAAGGGTATCTCATCTGCTAGGCTGTGCGATTGTGCAGCCCCTGGTAGTGTGGCCTCTCTGATTCTTGGCTGAGCTGGTAACCTCTGGCAGATTGTTTGCCACCAAATGGCCTCAGTCGAGTTATGCCTCTGCTCTGGGGAGCAGAGGCACCTGTAGTTCACGGTCTCTCATCGCTCTGACAGCCCTGTATACAGGTACAGGGGTGATTGTGGCAGTAGGAGGTAAACGAGGCTTGACTTGAGTGTGGTATCCATCAGCAAGGCTTGCAAAAACCCACATTCTCATCTTGACTGTCGTGGAAGAATATGGTGGTCATCCTTTAAGTCAGTTAATTTAAAAAGCAGCTCTGTGGAAGCTTATAATGCCATGTACTGCCAACTGTATTATGAGATGGGGATTTTAGCTTCAGGAAGGTAGACACCTGCTCTGGGTAAGGAGTAACTTTTTAACTGCCAGAAGGTACAGTGGGTCCTCAAATAATGTTGCTTGGTTTGTCCAGTGTGGTTATAGTTCCTTAACAGTGACTGGGAAAAAAACA
Organism: Scalopus aquaticus; assembly: GCA_004024925.1. Lineage (NCBI taxonomy): Eukaryota > Metazoa > Chordata > Mammalia > Eulipotyphla > Talpidae > Scalopus > Scalopus aquaticus. Next base: position 32,294 of record PVIJ01011077.1, read on the forward strand.
ATCCCTGGTGAGGACAAGCAATCCTGCAGTTCCGGTGGGCCTATTTCATCATGAGCCATTTCTCTTAAAGTCGCAGTTTCTAAGTACTCAGCCACAGTGTTAAGTGAGGGCTTACTGTGCTGTTTGAAGAAGGCAGTGAGCTCCTTTCTGCTGGAGTTATTCAAGCAGAACCTTAGGCATGGCAGCAAAGGCGTGCTATCATGTTCAAGGTCCAAGTAAATGTCTCCTGCAGTCCTTCCTGTTCTAATTGAACCAGGCTTCAAGTTTTGGATCTGATGCTGGTAATTTAAACAAAAAGTTACTTGGTTTATAAAGGTATTATGTAATTAGCCATGTTTTAGCATAGAGAATGTAGAAAAGGCAGATAACAAAATAAATTGTCTTACTGATGGCACATAACCACTGTAATGGGTAAACGAGCACTCTAAACCTTTGTTAAAGAGTGAAGGGGGGAGGGGAGCTAGTGAAAAAAGGAATTTAAAAAAAATTTTTATATTTTTATTATTCATATCATTTACATTATTGTGTATTCCCCTTGGGTAACCCACCACCGATTCATGCGTGACCCATCACCATAGTCCCTTGTGCTCTTTTCTCCCCCGTTTTGAGCCCTTATCCTCCCTTGCTGAATGTCGCTTTCTTATTTGGTTCCCCTGTATTAAAAAGGGAATAATTTTTAATGGGTGTATACTACCGCCCAATCACTATGCGTGTTGTGGAAGAAAATAAGCAGAAATCTCCATTGTTGGGGGTGTAGAAAAAGCTACCCAGGTCTGTCACCTCAGCAGCTTGTGAAGAAGCCCTGTAGGTTGTCCCGGAGGCCTGGCTCTTCAAGATTCTAAACCCCTGCTCTGGGCTGCTGCTGTGGGAAGGGTAATAACAAAGCAGTGTTTGGCCAGACCCACATAGCCACAGGACACCCTTTTAGATAAAGGTTTTGTGACCTAGTTCTTGAGTTGCACACACAAATTACATCTGATTGCAGAGATGATGCCCTTAAGTGTATACAAAGTGCTCCCCACCTCTTATCTTTACCAAAGGGTGTTAGAAAATTGCTTGGTACCAGATTCCAAAGCAGATACTTAACTGATAGGATAACGCTGATAGAATTAACTGATAGAATAAAATTGATAGTATTAGTGTGGTCTTTCTACTGCACCCTGATTTTCACAGTGGTATTTAAGCTGTAACCTACCTAGGAGTGAGCATAGCTGACCAGATGCTTCTGGAACTGCTCCCAGGGCTAGTTCTTACTTTGACTCTGAAAAAAAGCCCTTAACTGGCCTTTTCTCTTCACGGTGGTGATTATTTCACTTGATCACGTCCACCTTTCAGTGTAAATAGTGTTGCAGTGAAGATCCTTATGCCTCAATCTTTGTGCACGTCTTTGTTTCCTCAGGATAAATTCCTGGAAGTGGTGCTATTGAGTCAAAGGGTGTGAATTTTTAAGGTTGTTGATACAAATTTCCAGGCCGATGGCATTCATTCTGAGTCACTCCTAGGTTTCCTCAGGTGTGATTTTTGGACGGCATCTTTAGAATCACCTAGGAAGCTTCTGCGAAGACCCATGCTGGGCCTCCTGAGAGAGAACCTGGGCTGGACCCGCCACTGCAGTTTCACCGTTGCCCAGGAGATCTGCTCAGGGGAGGGTGTGGAGAAGTGTAGGTTGTGTCTCATCTGAGGGAGAACTCTGATGTTCAAGCCAGGGAGGAGGTAGAGAAGAGCACAGTGCTGTCCTGGCCTGTGGAGTGTCTGTGGGTTTGATGACCTCAAAGCGATCTCTGTATGAACAGGTACGCAAAGGCTTCTGATGTCATAAGGTGGTGAGAAGGCTCTTTCTTGCTGGACTGGGCCAGATCTGGAAAGGGAACTTGGGAAAAGTGGGTCAGGACAGAGAGCTCGTCTTTCTGCCTCTCTCCCCAAGGGAATCTGCGACTGATAAATTGTTGGAGCAGGTGCTCTTTTGGCCGAGGCCCCTTCGAGGCCCTGGTGTGTTTCTGTCCAGGTCACTGGAAAGTATCTGCTTTTGCTCCTGAGTTGTTGCTTCCTGTTTCTAGGGTGAGAGTGCCAGGGTCTGGGGGTGGAGCTCTGTGTGGCCTCCCAGCCTTGCAGAGAGGTGTGGAGAAGCCCAAAGCCCCTCCCCAGCAGCGTGGTGCCCTGAAGTCACATCGCTCTCACCACAGCTTTTTGCCCACCACAGCTTTGCCACTTGGATGTGCCCCTTCCTAACACTGGTGTCAGGCATCCCAAGGGGTTGCTCCACTGTCCCCGGCCAAAGATGAACTGTTTGCCAGGTGTAACCTTCGGGAGGCTATTCTAGATGGCCTGTTTACCAATTGTTTCTACAAAGGTCAAGTCCGCCTCTGACTGTTCTGTTTCCTGGTCTGTAAGTCTAGAAGGGAGATCATTCATTCACTTACTTGAACAAACATACTGAACGATTTCTGTTTGGGAGTTGCTGGCCATGCTGCTGGCGGGACTGATAGGTTGTGCTGTAGTGTGGGTAGGGATGAGGCACCTGGGAAGCACATCTAAGGAAGCCGCTGGTTTTGTCTTGTGCAAGGCTGAATCAGGCTAAAGGTTGGCCTCATGGAGGAGGTAACTTGAGAGTTGGGCTTTGAGGGCTGGTGGATGGGTGTGTTTCAGGTGGGGAGAAGCGGAGGAAGAGAGTGAGGCAGGAAGGAGCCAGATTTGCTGGGTGACTGTGGGCACCATGGTGACTGAACAGTGACCTGACCAGGGAGGGGCTTAGAGGAGAAGAACTGGAGAAGGAGGCGGGGTCTGAACTGTGGCCCTGTTTGCTTCTGATGCCTGTGAGCTGTGTGACTTTCGGCAAGGTGCTTAATGTTTCCGAGTCTCTGCTCCCTGCCCTGTGAGATGTGCTAGTGAGACCAGCCTTACCTGGAGCTATTACAAGGTATAATATGTGGAGTATGCAGCCAGGATCTTGGCACGGCATCAGATGCTCAGTAAATGTTTGTTTCCTTCCTTAAATGCTGGGGTGAGACTAACTTTATCCTAATAGGCCAAAGGGAGCCATGGAAGAGCTTGGGGTTGATCAAATTCTATTTGCTATTGTGCTTGAGGGTTTGTTTTTAAGACAACTTTGGTGGTCTGGTGGAGGATACTTTTGGGGTAAAGGGTGGTGAGGCTGGAGACATGGGTGCTCTGCACCCAGAGCAGATGGGTGAGAACAATCTTCCTGGCATGGTTTCTTGCTGCATTTCTTGTCTGCCAGCACTGGTGGGCTGCTGGGATGGCTTGCCTGCATTCTGGGCAGAGGTTTTAGAGGGGGAGGTAGGATTTGAAATGTGTCCCCAGAAAGCCAGCTACCCCTAAGGGAGGCTACAGTGTGGATACTTGCCAAGAGCAGGTCTGGCCTGAGGGGCGGGAGTATAGGGGGACTGCACGAGGCTGTGGAAGCAGGCCTTGCAAACAGTCATGTGGTACAATAACCACTAGCCTCGTGCTGCACACGCCAGCGAGCTTGGCCGGCATCTCGTGGGGTGTCCGTTCCAGCAACCTCAAGATAGAGGGCTGTGTTCTCCCATTTTACAGATGAGGCACCCAAGACCCAGAGAGTCACTTGCCCCGAGCCACAGTTAGTGAGCCAGGATTTCAGTGCTGGTGGTTGGAATCCAGAGGGCACATACTTACTGAGCTTTGCCGGGAAATTGGAGCAGACTTTAGAGCTGCTGGATTTGCAGTTTTGGCTACCAGTTTCTGCTGGCAGATTTCAGTTGCCCACAAGGAAGAACACTGTACACAGAGAACTGGTCAGCAACGGGACCAAGCTGCCTTGGGAGGTGGTGAGCTCCTGGGCCCGGCCAGAACTGCATGACTCTCTCAGGGGTGTTGCAGGGAGGGGAAGTGGAGTCGGTACCTCCTCCTAAGAAGACGGGTTACCTATCACCCATCCTTGCCAATCTTGAGACTTCGCACCCTCCCGCTACCCCCTCCCCCTTTCTCTCTACCTCCTCCAGAAGCAGTTTTTGAATTGGGGCCAGAGGTGTGGGTGGGATATGAAAGTTTGCAGAGTCAGGCATGTAAGGTCCCTTGCCTAGAGGAGGAGCAGACTCACTGAGCCTTAGAGAATGTTGCTGTTATGTCCTGGGTGACTGCAGGAACTTCAGAAATCAGCCGTATGGGTGGGCACATAACTCCAGCTGGCCTGTGTGTTGTCAGCATGTGTGGAAGGGTGCCAATGTAGGGCAGTGCCCATTCTCTTTCCTTACCGATCAGGATGCTCTTGCCTGCCAAGCCTGCCCAGGGCCTTGAATCCCAGGCAGCCTCCCACGGCCAGTTGATAACAGCTGTTCTTGAGCTGCAAACTTCTTTGCTGCATCTGGGGGGAAGGAAGCGCCTAGGTTGGCTGCCATGTCAGCTTGCTCTGTGCCTCTGGGTCCATCAGTGCTTTCCCTTCCCGGGTCTTCGCATCTACTGTGTGGTGACCCTGCACAGCATGGCAGCTTCCTCCATTCCTTATCCACTGCCTTTTCCTCCCAGGCGTGCACAGGCCTGTCACAGGCCAGGCCTCGGAAGGGCAGAGGCCCCGCTCTTCCTTCAGAACACAGGGCAAGCCCCAGCCTGAAGGGACAGACCCAGGGCGCAGCCTTGTGATTTGTGTGCCCTCAGGAGCTGCTCCTGTGCTGGGGCCAGATGGTGTCTTCTGGGGGTTGGATTAAAAGATAACTCTATTGGCAGAAGGAACAACATTTTCCTGGCTTTACTAACCAGGCCCATGGCGAGCTCTGCACTGACGCTCCTCTCCCTGCCCTCGGGTTCTTTCCGTCCCGCTGCCCCCACACCCTGGAACCCAGCCAGGACAGCCCTCCTCAAATGGTGCCTCACCTCTCTTTCCCTCACCTTGTCACCAACCTCTCCTCTGTGCACAGATTTTCAAATCCTCATGAACAGTTCAGATTTGCTTTCCTTTTTCTTTCTCCCAGGAACTGCAAATTGAAGGGTGGTGGGGCAAGGTGGAGATGAAGAAACTGAATCTAGGCCATGAGGTGGGGAAAGTACAAGGGTACCTCTGGACCAGCTGTGAGCCATGTGCACTGTCCCATATGAAGGAGGGTGTTCTGCACCTTGGGGAACTAAAGAGTCCTGGGAGGAAAGTGCTGCTTTGAAGCTGGGGTGGTCGGGAGTTGTCTTGGGTGCTCAACCCTGAATTGGACTTGAGGGTCTCTGGGCAGCTAGAAAGGGCTGTACTCCCTGTGGGTAGTAGAGCTGGGGGGAGAACCCCACCTGGAAACTGCCACAGTCAGTGCCCATAGACAAAGGCACAAAACATTTTGATAGAATATATCCAAGCTTCTTCTCTGTGTCTCCGACCTTTGCTCAGTCCTCCTTTTGGAAATGCACTTTCTTGTTTTTTTTTTTTTTCCAGTTTATTCTACCACTAAGAAATGGTACCGTTGACTTCTTTATTATCTTTGCGTAAACATTATTTTTTATTGAGGTTATTTTTTATATATGGTTTACAAGACTGAATAGGTTTCAGATACACATTTTCTCATCACAGCAACTGTACATATCACCCCATGGCCAACACTGCCCCTTCCCCCGGTCACCAGCATATCATTGTCAGAGTCTAAGGCTTTGTTTCTGCTTTATTTGGTTTGCTTCTTCATCGTCAGTGAATGAAATCATATGGTATTTGTTCTTCTCCTGACTTATTTCACTTAGCATAATCCCCTCAAAATCCAACCATGTTGTTGCAAATGGCATAAACTTTATTTAGAGTAAAAGTTCCCTTAGGGTATTTTCCTTCTTGTGTTGGTAAAAGGTGGCGGTACACACACAACATTACTCACATATTTTTTAAATAATCAGTTAAATAACAACACTCTTATTTTATTTTTCGTAGAAGACCTGAGGTGTATGCTAGAGGTGTGGCGGGTGTGTGTGAGAGGATTCACCAGAGGCAGGGTGGGGAGCAGAGCAGGTAGAGTGACTGAAATACACTGCTAAGGGGAGCAGCAGTCGAGACAGGAGAGGTCTGCTGCGCCATATGTGGATTAGCTCCCTGGCTGGGGGTGGAACTCAGCCTGTAGTGGTGCTAAATCTGAGACTTAACCCTTGGCCACCAGGAGGTCCAAAATAGCAACAGTTTAATGAAATTATCTTGGCAGTGGAATTATGAGCCACTTTATTTTTCTTCAAAATTTTCTATTTGATTTTTCTAAAAATAAAAGAAAAAACCCAGGGATTAAAATTTGATAATCAGTGATTGACATGTCTTTGTTAGAGCACATTGTTATAGTATAGATGTGTATACACACTACTGGTCGAGAGCCCCCAGGCTGTTTTCACATTACCTCTGAGCCCAGAGTGGTTGAAAGACCTTCCCAGTGGCCTAGCATTGAAGTCTGCATATGTGTTCTGAATTTCTTTGGCTTATGAAATCCGGCGCCTCTAGGTTTGGACATTTTAAACTATCCTGCTAAATTCTTTTAAGTACCCAGGGCTCAAATAAACAATTGCCCAGAGTGGTATAGGTCATTTAACATAAAATTGAGAAAAGCCAATAGCTTCTTTTATAAATCTCAGCCCTCTTTCTCTCCCTTTTCTTAGTGTAGGGCTGGTGGCCTCCTTGCTCTGGATACCCTCAAAAGGGCTGGTTACTGCAGTGGGGGCTACTGAGTCCCAAAGCCCAGGCAGGGGAGGAAGAAAATCCTGGCGAGGAAAGTGGAACAAGTATGAGCAGTGAAGTAGGGGTGAAAGGTAGAGGGCAGAGAGGTGCTTGTGGCCACTGCAGCTGTGCCCTCTGGAGCCAAGCGCTCTGTTGGCAGGAGGCCTGCAGTATGCCTCCCCGGGGGAGGCAGCATTGGGAATGACCCTTGGCTGGAACTGGTCAGACTGGCTTTAAGTTCAGCTGTGGGACTGGCTCATCACTTCCCTGGACCTGTTGTCCACGCATAGGGCTGTAGTGAGGCTCCAAGAGAGAAGTGGCATGGGTGCTTTGTAATTCAGCGGAAGGGGGGTAGCTCTGCCTTCAAGACTGTCCATCTGGGGGGTTGGTAAGCTTGGTCACCCCTAGAACTATCAGAGACTCAGTGCAAGATAGGTTGGCTCTAAGGGGGACTGGTGCCAAATAGGGGATGGCGGTGTCCTACCTAAGAAGGTTGCAGGGTAGGCTCCTGGGAGAGGTCAGGCTTGAGTCTGACCAGGTGGCCAGGGGTGGAGAAAGGGAATCGGGGAGCAGGAAAGTCTGGGACTGCCCTGGAGAGTAGGACCTCCTGACTCAAGGAGGAGATTCCTCCAAAACAAACCCCAGAAGAGAGAGCTACTTTAACCTGTGTTTGGAGGAAAGGGTTACTTGGGATTCTGTGGTTCTTCCTACCCTATCTCAAAAAAAAAAAAGAAAAAGGCTTTATTCTTTGGTGACAATAAAGCATGTACATTCATGTAGAAAATTCAATTAATGAAAAAGAAAAAAGAAAAGCACACAATATCCCAGCAGCTACCCTATTAACATTGTGCTAGGGGAAAATGGAGCTTTTATTGTATGCCAGCGTTGAGCCAAGTGTTATCTCATTTCATCCTCAGAGAAACCCTGGGAGGTGGTACTTGTATTATCCCTGTTTCATGGGTGAGGAAGGTGAGGTACAGCGGAAAGCACGGAGAGGTTAAGGACTGCGCCCGTCACACATTGGAACTCGCATGAGCTGGCTTGTGCTGGAGCAGGTAGATTCCAGAACTCAAACCTATAACCCCTCTGGAATACTCTCCACCCCTGAGGCGAGCTGACCCTTTCTGTATGTGCAGGTGTCCTTATACATGCTCACAGGCTCGGGTTCAGATCAGTGGGTGACAGAGACTCACCACCAGGCAGTGAACTGGGGCAGACACCGTCTTCCACCCACCACTCCCTGTGCGGAGACCTTTGGCCGGTGGCCTGGGGTTAGAAATAGGTTTTGCCTGCTTGCTCTGCTTACCTGAGGGACAGAGAGGTCAGCCCTTCTATGGAACTGACCCAAAATGGCTATGTTAGAGAGGGGAGGCTGTGGGTGAGTCGAGGAGGGGATGTCCCCAGTTTGGGTCCAAGGGGGTCGGTGGGAGCTAAAATTTTTCTACTCCCCTCAGCTACTGTAAAATGTTTCCTCCGAGGAGAACTGGAAAACCAGATAATGGTGTCTGTGGTGACTTCTAGGTTGCAGGGTGTGATTATTCTTTGGTTATTTTTTACTGGGTGATCTGAGGTTCCTTGAACTTCTGTCCAGCCCCAAGCATGAGGTGGCGCGCAGTGACTGACTGTGGACTTGGCAGGTCACAGCCAGGAGTTGCTGCCCAATGAGACGTGGGATTGGTGGGCGTTGCTGTCTAAGGGGCAGGCCCATCTGGAGCCTTCCCTGGCCCCCCCTTTCTGCCCCCAAGTCCTGACCAAGTGCATGGTTAGAGCAGGACTGGGTTTGGGGGGCACTGGGGCGCCAGCACAGCCTCTCAGGATCTTGTTTCCCCATCTGTATTGTGGGGCTGATCTGTTCTCACTACTGGGAGGATATGGGAGGAATAAATGAGCTGGGGACTAAGGAGCATGTGCATTGTGGGGTGCTCAGCCCACTCCTGTTGTCTTCAGTGCTCTCCTTGCTCTGTCACTGGCTGGGAGGCAGAGTGAGGTTTATTTAACCTCCTTTTGAGAAGAGAAGAAACAAGTTCAGGGAGGGCAGCTCATGTCCATGGCCCGCATGTGTGTCCAAGAAGCAGGCCTGAGCAGGTCTGGCCCTAGGCCAGTGCCCTCAGCCTGCAGCACGCAGCATCCTGGCCTTGCCATCTTGAGTTCCATGATCTTTCAGTTTTCCAGCACCTCCTGTATTCAGCTTGAGAGGAGAGTAGGAAGTCAGAGCTCCAGATGCAGCTTTGTCCCTGACTGTGGCTTCAGGATGCCTCTGTGGGGCATTTGTTTATTTATCAGTCTCTTTTCAAGCTCTGACCTGTGAAAGTGCTGGGTCTGCAGAGATGAAAGAGGTAAAACACCCTGGGCTCAGAGAACTCAAGTTTGGTATGGGGGCAATTTGTAAACAGTCAGCGCCAATATAGTGCACAGGTGCAGTGCCGTAGGGGAGGATGGGGTGTGGCTCTAGGAGCACAGACATACAGTCCTGATCCTGCTGAAGCCTCAGTTTCTTACTTGTTGAAGGGGGGTATTGGACTACTTGATATTTGGGGTCTCTTCAGCCTTGTCCATTTTGTGACTCTTTATGAAGTGTTATCTTGGGGACTAAAACTTAGCTAGTTTAAACCAAAATCTATTTTAAATTGCTCGCAAATTAGATGGAGAAAAAGTCATCAGTTAGGTTCTATGTATTTATCATTTTGTAAGCAAGTACTTTCTTTGATGGGCTAAGTACATTTGTTTTGTATGGCCAGGGAGTGTTTTTCTCACAAGTTGGCTTGGCTCATGGCTGTGTGCTGGTGCCAGCAGGCTGCTTATGGGTCACGGGGAAGGGAGGGATTGAGGGCACGTGTCAGATGTGCTGCTGCAGATGTGAGCCAGGATTAAGTGTGATTCCATTAGCTGGGGCATCTGAGGCACCTTGGTTTCAAGGGCCACTTCTCTCCTGTGGGTGTTTCCCTGAGAGCCTGGGGAGGGGTGGAGGAGGGGGAAGGTTGGAGTGGGTCCATGTCTGGAGGGCTCCCCCTTTCTGGGCCTTTAGCTGACAGTGTTCTTTAGCTGACAGCAGAGTTTGCTGACTCTGGAGTCAGTGCTCTTGCACCCTAAAGTTCAACAGAGAGTGAACAAAACATTGTTTCATTCGGATGAAGCACCAGTCCCCTTCCCTTGGTAACCACCATGTTTTTTACAGAGTCTGAGAGTTCTTGCTGTTTTTTGCCAATGTGTTTCCTTTGGTTATTTCTATTCTTAGATGAGTGAGATCATTGGTCATTGTCTTTCACTTTCTGACTTATTTCACGTAGCATAATCACCTCAAGTACATCCATGTTGTTGCAAAAGGAAGATTTCATCTTTTCAAATAGCTGAATAGTATTTCATTGAATATGTCTTCCATAACTTTTTAATCCAGTCCTCCATCAGTGGGCATTTGGGTTGATTCCATGTCTTGGCTATTGTGACGAGTGCTGCACTGAGCAAAGCGGTGCATATATTTGATAAATATTTGGGAGTAGAATTGGTGAAGGGGAAGTGGTGGTTCAGTGGGTAGCAATTCAGTTTGATAGCGTGATGGCAATAGAACTCTACTGGCAGGTGAATGACACATAACACACGTATGAAGGTGTGAAGTGTGGTCCTTGAGTAATAATTTTGTGAATGAATGCTAAATCAATAAATTGTGTGTGTGTGGGGGGAAACAATGAAGCAGCAAGATGCATTTTCAATAGGATCCAAGGATTTTTTTCACGGTGTCTTGTACAGTGCTGTGTAGTGGGGAGTGGGGGAAGATCTGGGTGTAGGGCATGACCTGAGGTAAATTGCTGTGTGTGTGTGTGTGTGTGTGTGTGCGTGCACGTGCACGCGCGCATGCGTGCATTTTGGGGAAGGTAAAGTTGCCACATGAATGTTGATCAGGGTGGCAGGGACTTTTATTTACTTCACATGTAGCAGAGACATCATACTCTCATCTCCCGCCTTCATTTAATCCCTACTCTGTGCTGTGGGGAATACAAATATAAATAAAATTTTCTTCCTTGAAAGATGGATTGGTCCTCAACAGGACTTAGTCTGTGGCCCAGAGCTAAGTGAAAGTATTTGTAAATCATTAAGAGTTTCAAAACTGCAACAGCAGACAGTGAAGCCAGGTGGGGGCCTCATGAGCTTGGAGAGCCTGTGGACCCCCTGAGGGCTGTGTGTCCGCAGTCTCATAGGTGAAGCCAGTCTGGTCAAAATCGGTTAGAACCGTAGGCAGGTGCAAGAAGGATAGTAACAGAACAGGTAATTTCTGGAAGGCTCCTTGGAGAAGTCCAATTTAAAGCTGGGCCTGGAGGGACGGGCCAGGTGTTGTAAGCGGAAGGTGGTGATGGTAGACACAGGAACGCACGGGCATGGGCAGGGTGTGATGAACAAGTAGCGCTTCAGCCTGGCCGGAGGCTTGGGTGGTAGGCAAGCAGTGGCACAGTGTGGACAGGTTGGGCCCAGTCCCTGCAGTCCCTCAAAGGGGCACCTTAAAGGCAGGTCTTCTTCTGCACAGAAGGATTCCCAGGATCTTGGAGCTGGGCTGTGGAAAGTGCTCTCAGGAGGTGATGACTCTGCCATGGAGATCCTTTAAACCTGATGTTCACAAAAGCATTGTAGATAAAGGAAGCAGAGGTGCAGATGGGTATTATGTACCTTGCCCACAGAGGTAGGTGGCAGAACTGGGACCCTGGTAACCCAAGGTGAAGAGGAAGTGGATGAAATGAGAGGCATTGCTAAGGTGGTGGTGAGGGAGAGAAAGCTGGAGAGAGAGAGAGGGTATGGAGGTAGGACAGGTGGGTGTGCCACCTGAGAGGGTCATGTAGTTGGGTGGCTGCTGGCTGATGACAACCTTCAGTCCTGGTGGATGGTCATTTGCTGTTGCTCCGTGTGAGGAATGGTGGGGGGCACCCCACTTTTGAGAAGCTACTTGCCTTTCTTGTCTGTAAATCCCACCAGCTCTTAGCCCTTGTTTTTTTTTTTTTAACTATCTCTAAATTTCTCCTTTTCCTCCTCATCCTCTTCCTACTCCTCTCTGCCCTTTGGCATATAAAGACTGTTTCATCTGCAATGAAATCCTTGTTCTTCCCCACCTCCAACATTCATTGTGCTTTTATGCTTATAAAGTAGTTCAGGTATGATTAGAACCACTGGGATAGATGGGACTGACTTCCAGTTTATCTTCAGACAATGTTATAGGTTTTGGATCTTCCTGTACTTTTTTTTTTTTTTTAAGATTTATGTATCATTTATGCAAACAAGCTGGGTACAGGCCAGAGGCGTGGGGTGGCGAGAAGGTTCACCAGAGACAGAGTGGGGAGCAGAATAGGCAGATCAACTGAAATACACTGCTGAGGGGAGCAGTGGGCGAGGCAGGAGAGGTCTGCCACGCCATGTGGGAATCTCCCCGGGCCGGGTGTTGAACTCGTGTAGTCACTGCCGACAGCTCCACAGCGCAGTGCTTAACGACTGCGCCACCAGGGAGGCCCTCTTCCTGTACTTTTTAAAGATGGAATTGGCTCTATTAATTCTTGAATCGGACAGCATCCTGTCCAGCAAGTAGAAAGGGACTTGCCAAAATGGAAGACTTACCATCCTCCCTGTACTTTTAAGATGTTTGTTATCTCTGACTCCCCAGGGGCCATTAGTGCCACTCCCTCCCCGCCATGTGTCAGCTGGACCATGTCCCTATATTTCTTCAAACATCTCCTCACAGGGCTAAGTCCTCATACCCCCAGCTCAAAACCTGCCAGGTAACTCATGTGACAAGGTCTAACCTCCTTCTCATCACCACCTTTCTTCTCCGACCCACTAAGTACTACAATACTTAGTGTGGATGGACAGGGACAGGCATGGAATAGCCTGCAGCGGGGACTCTGCCTGACCCCTCTCCTGGCTTGGACACAAAATCCTGCACAGGCTCCCAGTCTGGCAGGTGACCTGTTGAGTTTGGTAATTTGACACTGTTTTGCTGATTGTGATGTCACAATGAACACTTGTTACCACCCACCCATCAGGACCACAGACCTCAACTTGGCTAACTGGTTGAGCCACTGCTCTGGGTGCTCCTGGGAAGAAAGTGGTGTTTGTGGGAACCCAGTGGACAGAGTGGCTGACTGGGAAGCAAGTGATTTTGTGTTGAGCCAATGGACAGAGACCAGGGATGAGGTGGCTCTCTGCCCTTTTTTGATTGGGTTTTCTAGGTGCCTGATTCAAGAGACTCCACTGATTCTTTTGCCTGCTTGGGCCTTTTTCATGGTCAGTTTTTTTTTTTTTTCAATATTTTGGTTCATCATGGCCAGGTTTTTATTGTGTCTCCTTGAAATGCAAATACAAAGTGAGGGAGCCAAGACTTGGAGAATTGAATGTTTTCCATTTTGGCAGTTCTTCCGCAGTTATCGGAAGGAATCAATCACTCACCCCAAACACAAACCCCAAACATACCACGTTTATGCAAGTCTCAGAGGAACTTAGTAAATATTAGGTGACCTGAGGAAGTGGGAACCTTTACCCCTAATCATACACAGTTCCAAACCAATGTTACCCAAATAAAATAGTTACTAGTACTCACCCAGCCGAGCTGTTGGACATAGTTGTAACTAATGATGCTGATTCTTCTACAGCCACATTAAAGGGTCAGCCACTTTTTCATTCTACGAACATTGACTGCACTCTGAAAATAGTCTTTTCTTTCTCATACAGGTCATCTGTTTTCCTGTGAAATAGTGTTATGTTCCTCCCCGCCCATAATTTTTTTGTTGCATTTTTTTTTCCACACCATTTCCCCCTCCAGGATCACAAAGGTCATCTGGAGGGAAGATGAGCTAACACAGACGGGGATGCCCACACAGAAGCTGTGGAAGAAGCAGGGAGCTGCCTCTTCCCATGTGAAAGGGGTCATTTCTCTGTGACTGGCTCTGAGGGTCTAAGCAAATAGGCTCGCATTGCATTTTGCTTCCTAGTGATTCTTTCTGTTCTTCCTGAACGTTCTATTTGCTCTGTTCTCTGGTGCCCCTCAGAGCCTTCCCCACCCACCTCTCTCATCTTTGATGTAGTGGCCATGGACAAAAAGCTCAGAAAATGAAAGAACAAGTTGTAGACTCAGAATGTTTGCCCCTGAGGAAAACGCATGTTTGCACAAAATCCTGCCTGACATTTTCCATTTAAACTGAGAAGTCGAAGGCCCAGCAGGCCCTAGGAAATACAAAAATTGGCACTTTGTTGGGCTGCATGCTGATGGCAGCTCCATGTCTGAGTACTGTCTGTCATGAGCGATCCGGATTTTCAGATGAGAACCCCTGGCTGGCCACGGGCGACTTTGCTGCAAGCTCACACGCGCCATGTGGCTTTGGAGCCTGCTTGTCTGCCCCTTAAGGTCTCCCCTTTGTTTTCCTGCAATGTGATGAAATGGAACGTGCTTTTAAAAATAGATATTTTCTAGGGTTGACCTGGCTGGTATTATTGGCCATGGCAGTCTTATTTCTGCCTCATGAGTGCCTTATCTCAGCTGATGGGACACTGGCAAGGGACACTGCTTATATTTTTTTTTCTCTCTTTTTTTTTAATTAAAAAAAAATTTATGCATACAAGCTAGGGTTGCAGGCCAGAGGCGTGGGGCGGTGAGAGGATTCACCAGAGACAGAGTGGGGAGCAGAACAGGCAGATCGACGGAAATACACTGCTGAGGGGAACAGTGGGCGAGGCCGAGGCAGGAGAGGTCTGCCTCGTGTGGGAATCTCCCCAGCCGGCCACCGAATTCGCGTTGCTGCTGCCGACAGTGCCACAGCGCGGCGCCGCAGAGGCCCTTCTCTTTATTCTTAATAGCCTTTCCAAATATATTCCTTTTGATCATTGCGCACAGACAGAAGTTTCTAATAGAATGCCTTAATTATGTAAAATTCTTAAGAATACTTTTTTTAAATTTTAAATTAAACCAATGCTCATTAAAAAACAAAAAACAAAGGGAAAGATTCTAGGAAGCTCAAATTTCCTTAAGTATCTGCTGGGGGTCTGAGCCTGGGGAGGGAGGCCCAGTGGTGTCAGGCAGTGGTCATCTCAGTGGGGCCGTGTTGGGGTCATACTGTAGCTATGTTAGGGGAGGTATCATGTCCAACCCCCATGTACATGTAGCCATCTTGGACTAGCTACTGGGAACTGGGTGGGGGAGGGAGAGTGGGGGTGGGGTTGCTGAACAGTCAGGTGAGCCTTTATAACATGGAAGGCAGGTGGGCTTTGGGGCTCTTGCCTCTTGGGCTTTGACTTGCACCCAGGGACGTTACACTGAGAGTCTGCTTCCTTGTCTTTATGTGGCAGATGACAGGACCCCATTTTATTTTTTTTTTAAGATTTATTTTTTTATTTAAAAATTTTTAATTGCATTTTTTTAATTGTAGCTACTCAAGCCCAAAGAAAGTATAAAAGATTTATTTTTATTTATTTATTCATACAAGAACTGGGGTGTAGACCAGAGGTGCAGGGGCTGAGAGGATTCACCAGAGTCCGAATGGGGAGCAGAACAGGCAGATCTACAGCAATACACTGCTGAGGGGAGCAGCGAGTGAGACAGGAGAGGTCTACTGCACCATGTGGATTGGCTCCCTGGCCAGGGATCAAACTCATGCCACAGCAGTGATAGCGCTGAGACTTAACCCCTAAGCCACCTGGAAGGCCTGGACCCCAGGAAAGCCTGGGCCCCATTTTAGGCTTGGATCCTGGTGCCCCTTGTTTGCCTCTTAACAGCTGTTGAGTGAGGGGCAGGCAGAGGAAAGGGAGTTTAGCTTAGAGGCAGCTCAGCAGTAGTGAAGATGAGGGCTCAGAGGTGGTTTCAAATCTAGCTGAATGATTTTGGGTTAGTTCCTTAATTTCTCTAAGCTTCATGGTCCTTTTCTTTAAAATGGGACTGAGAGCTACACCTTTTTCCTGGCTCTATGAGTGATTTAAATAGTATATTGTTGTACTTAGCATTTTTTCACAATGCTCATTGTGGATGATTTCTATTTTGGAATGGACAGCGTGGCACAGCCTGGGTAGATGGCAGCCACTATCTGGTGGTAGAGTTGCTGCAGCAGTTACAGAAGACGGAGTAGCTCAAACTGCAGACATTTGTTGTCTCAGTTTTGGAGGCTAGAAGTTCCAGATCAAAGTGTTAACAGGATTTAATGTCTTCTGCGGCTCCTTTCCTTGGCTGGTAGGTGTGTCCTCCCTGAATCCTCCCCTATCTTTCCTTTGCGCTTTTAGGGTCCACCCTATTATCCTCATCTTAATCACCCCGTTTAAAATCAAGTCTCCAAATATGGTCATGTTGCTGAATTAACTAGGAGACTAAACCATATGAATATTAGAGGTGACACAGCTTAGCACTTCACGGCAGTCATTTCTGGTAGGCATGTCTGTGCAGTGATGCGAGGCCCTGAGGCTAGCACAGCCCAGCCATGTCTCCTCTGGTCATCTGCAGGCCTGGGCGATATAAGGGTCTTCTTAAGCCTGAGGAAGCTGAAATATAACTAGAAAATGTGGCTCCAACACTCTTTAGGCTTCAACTAAGTGTTCATCTAGTGCTGGACTGAGAACAGTTTCCTTCTGCCATGGGAGGAGCCTGAGTGTGGGCTACTTGCAGATGGTGCTGAATCAGGACGGGGACAAGACTGGACTCTTGGGGACTGGTGCACTTTGGTTTCATTTACTCTACTTTGTGGTTGTGGACGTGGATTGGAGTTTTTTCTTGCTTCACAAAATAGTGAAATATTTTCTTATTATTCATGATTAACTGTCTGTCTTGAGGATTGCCTGTGTGTGAAAGATAACCCACATCCCTTTGGCATTTGAAATTGCTTCTCTAATCTTCCCTCCCTTTTCCTGGGGTTGTCTTGGGGCACATCGAAGACCTTGTCTGACTAGCTTTTGCTTGGGGTAAGGGTTGGGACCTCCTCTCTGCATTTGAGGAAAATAGGCTTGTTTTCTCAGTCTTGGAATAGAAGATTGGTTATGCCCTCAAACTGAAGCTGGGTTTGCTGAAATAATCGGTGTGAAATTGGAATAGGTGAAAGACTGTGTTCTGATTTTAGTGAGGACACTCGCTAACTTCAGTTTTATTTGGTGGGGGTGGAGGATGACTGGCAAAAGGAACACTCACTGCTTGAGTGTGTTGCCCCTCCACGCCCAAGTCCAGAACTGTTACCCTGCCCTACTAGGAGATGACAAGGTGACAACCCAGAGCAGGATTTGCTTTTGGCGATGGAAAGTCAGACTGAGAGGTATTCCCACCTGGCACTGGGTTGATGGACATACCCCAAACTGGAGCTCCTCTTGGAACTCAGTCATCTCTGATAGAGGGAAATAGAACAAGGAGGAATGATTTTTATCAGGCATAGCTTTGTGCTTCTCCAGAAGCCTCCAGGAATCTTTCCAGCTGACAAAGGTGATGAAGGGAAGCAAGTTCTCTGACTACTGACGTCATCTCTGAAAGTCCAGCAATCTTCCTCTCTCCTTAGGTGCCAGGAGGGCAAACCAGCCCAGCAGTGAGTGAGAGAAGGATTTTTATTAACTGATTAATTCTGGGTGTGCATGTTTTCTTTTCACTTTTTTTCATATTTTTGCCTTGGGGCATTTTTGTGATGTGGGAGGGGGGAGGAATCACAGATGGCGGTGCTGACGTGTGAGCATTTTCTCCGGATCAGGTGGTCAGGTCCGTAGATGGGCTCAAGTCCAGCAATAAGGCAGCAAGGAGTGAGTGTAGAACTCAGCAGGCTTTTTCGTCATCCCAACCCTGTGCACATTTCATGTGCAGGCTTGGGAGGCTAACACTCTAGTCACCTAGGAAATGAACCCCATTTACCTTTGAAAGATGGATTACCTGTCAAGTACCTCCCAAGTGAGGGTGCCCACATTCTGGGACTTACCTCTGCGCCCAGCGTGGGCATGAGATGGGCAGCAGGAAGCCTTGGCACTTCTACCTCTCTTACTTCTCACTTCTAGTCTCCAAGCCCAGCTCAGCTCACCGTGCCTATTCAATATCCTCTTGAATGGGGGAGGAGGCGAGTGAGGGGCAAACCCATTTATCAGGGGATCCAAGCTAGAGGCCTTGGACAGACTGGCGCTGCTCTGAGACTTAGTTCCATAGGGGGCAGGTTCTGCCTGTGTTTCCTTTAGGTTGATCTGTCTCCTAGGGTGCTTGTCCAAGCTCAACATCCTCCAGGCCCCACGCCAGTCCCTTTCTCTGTGAGGCCTCCCCTGACTGCTCGTGTATCTTTAGGGGCAGGCAGCAGCATTGTATTTTAGGGAACAGGAGTGAGGCTTTGGCTTAGAATGCCTGGGTTTGTATCCAGTCTGCCCCCTGAGTGACTCTCCTGTGACCTGAATTAAGTTTTCTACCATGACTTAATTTTTCTAACCCATAGTTTCCTCCTCTGTAAAATGGGCCTAATGACCACCTCGAGGTTGATGTGGGAATTAACTGGGACAATGTATGCAGAGTGCTTAGCATGTCCTGCACTTAACAGTACTCAGCGCCAATTAGCAGCTATTATTATTATGGTGAATGCCTAACAGTCCAGCAGTTTGTCACTGTGGACTGTTTCACCTCTTCACTCCAGTTTAGCTTTTAATTTAGGTAATCACAGGATTGAAGACTGATTGGAAGGTCTGGTTTTAACATGCTAGTAGAGCTAACGCTTAGAGCACTGGCCAGCCAGATAGTGTTTCAAGCCCTTATTAACTGAGTTGATCCTGGGAGGTGCGGACTCCCATTCTCCCACTGAACAGGTAAGCCCATGGAGGCAGGGGTGGCTGAGTGACTTCTTCAGGGCACACAGCTGCTAAATAACAGTTGGAGTTGAACTCAGGCAGGCCAGCGCTGGTGTTAGGTTTGTAGTCACAACTGTCTCCGTCTGCAGATGGACCCCCAGACTCAGAGAGGGGAAGGGGCTTCTGCAGAGCATCACGGCAGGTGCACCTTTGAAGCCCCTGGATTGTTCTATCAAAGCTGGTCCAGGGCCTCCCAGGGCCCAGGCATGTGTTGGGAACCTGAGGGACATGTGCAGGTATGAGAGCGATCAGTCCCTCGGTCAGTCGCTGTGTTTCAGTGGAGGCAACTCAGGTGTGAGTCGGGGGCGGGCACAGAGTGGGGCAGACCTGGTGTGCCTCCCTCCCAAGTCTAGGCAGCATCTCCTGAGTAGAGCCCTTGGGGAAGAGCAATTTACCTTTGCCCTTACCCTCCCTTTGAGGGAGTGCATGTTCTCACGGTGACCCAGAGCTGTCTCCAGTCAGCGTGGCAGGCCAGCTTCTTCTGGCCCTTTGGCGCTCAGGGAGGACTCTGCATGCCGGCTCAGGACAGGAACAAGTCCCTTCAGCACGGTGCAGGTGTCATGGGAGGAAGCGTGAGTCACTGTGGCCTCTCCAGCCCCAGGTGAATGGAGGGTGTGTTAGGGAACATACTCCTGTCTGTCTGGGGCCCCACAGTGTGCTGGAGGGGGCGGGAGAGGGCCTGGGAGGGCTGGGGTGTTCCGTTACGTTAAGCTAGGGTGATTGTACTGGAAGTTCTTTTGAAGTGGTCTCTGTGACCCAGTGGGGCTGAGTCACAAAGTAAACACAATTAGCAGAGGCTGGCTGGGCTCCTGGGAAGGAGGCAAACAATGCTTGCTGCTCAGCTGGTCCCAGAGAGTTTGCTGCTCTCCCAGGGCTTCTGTCATACCTTCCATTTACATCCTACCTACTAGCTCTGGTCAGCTTCGGTGCCCTGTGTTCATTCCATCTGGAGACTATTAGAAATGCAGAGTCCCAGTGCAACACCAGTCTACCCACTAGACCCTGCACTCTGGCCAGAGCGATTCCTGTGACAGTGACGACTTCCCTTTCCCACCCCACTCTCCCATCCACATATCCCTGAGATCCCGGTCATGCTTTCCTCTTCTGACACTGTTCCCAGTTACTTGACTTTCGTGGGTCCTCTCAGGCCCTCTGCACAGGGTGCCTGAGCTTACGGGGAGTGCTCGGAGCTGGCAGTGCCCTGCTGCTCTGTGTATGTGTGTGGGGTGGGGTCAGTCAGACAAGTTGGACAGCCCTCCTGGTCTGGGCCACTCCAGGAGGTAGAGGGCCACGCCTTAGGGTTAGGGCTGGTTAGGTGCTGGTGCCTTCAGGTCTGCTCCTAGGGAAATCTCACCAGCCGTGGCTGGACCAGGAGATGGCCGGAGAGGGGGATTCTAAGGGGCCAGGGGCGAGGGACTCCTTTGGGTCTCCAGATTGGGTTGTAAAACTCCAGAGGTGATGGTGACCGCTACCTGCCCCTCAGAAGCCACAGGCTTTGAAAGAACACTTTAGTGGAGAGTAACTTCTTTTGCTTTTTCCCAACGGTCTTGACCACACAGGCTTTTAAAGACTACAATAGCCACAGAGACAAAGCATGACCAAGAAGACATCCACTTCGGGCCTTTTTCCTCTCCTGAATGACGTGTTAGGCTCTGGGAACATTGTAAAAACTGGGATTTGTCTAACTTGAATCACTCCCTGCTGGCCCTCCCAGCTCCCAGGAGCCCTGCCAGCTGATTTGGGGGCACTGATGCCCAGAGGTGCAGATGGAGATGCCGTGCTGCCTGAGTCAACTCCCATCAGGACTTTGGGGACAGAGAAGAAGAACAAATGTGTTTGCTTGGCCAGTGGCTTCCCCAGCCTTGGAGGGAGATGGGTGGAGAGAGAGAGGGGTGTCTGCCAAGTTTAATTAACAGTGGAAACTTGCCGTGGGGGAGAGAGAGACAATTTGAAGGGGAGGGGCGTCTTACTGGCAGTTGGGCATTGCTGATGCCAGTACTGAGAAAGAAGCAAGCATTGCAGGGATTGTCTATTAGGGCAGCCATGGTGTTGCAAGCAGGACTGACTGGGTTGAGTGCAGAGACATCGGAGGTGTGAGTGGGAGAGTTTATTCGTGCCTGCTTTTCTGAGTAGGTGTCTTTTGAAAACAGTCCACCAACGTACCAGCCGATTAGTTTTCCTTGCCCTATAAAGAAAAAAAAATTAAGGAAATGATGGCGAGTTTGATGTTAGACTGTTCTCTTGGTCATAGATGAGATCAGATCAGTGGTTACGTATCACTTTATTACACAGATCTTTAAGCAACACTAAATGTTGATGTGGGAAGAGACTTGATTTGAAAAGTTTGTGATATTCATTGTTGAGACAAAAATGAAGAAATGTTCAGTGAACCACAGAACAAATAGTATGGGTTGAACTTGAAGTCCAGGAGGCATTTCACTGAAGGTTGCTTATTTACTTTTTAACAGGGTCAAGGAATTTCAGGCTGAATGGGGTTTTCTGGTTTCCTTTTCCTTCAAATGTTGTGCAGATCCCCCCTGTGATATCCCTGCCGGGTGTGCACAGGGCTTTCCATGAAATGTGTTGTCAACTCCCCCCACCCTACCCGCTGGAATTGTTTCTGACCGAGGCTATGCTGTCTGGTAGGCCCTTCTGACCTACACCTCCAGCATCTACCCTCTCTCCCAGTCTGCTGCCAGAAGCCATTTTCCACAGATTGATCCCCTCCTGACGGACCCATCTGAAGACAAAACACTGGCCCCTCCCCTTGTCATCCTCATCATTGCACACAAAACACCTGCCAACTTCTTCCAGATCTCAGAAAATGTAGTATTGAGGCCACCAGTCTTTCCTGGCCACTGTCCTCGTTCTTGCCATCACCAGAGTCCCTTTTCTCTTGTTTTTTCGTGTCTCCCCTTGTCATCACCTTTTCTGCCAGCTAACCTGTATGCTCTTGGGCTGAGGCTGTTTCTCTGTCCACATGTGGCCTCATCTCCTTCCCGCAAATCTTCCCCTTCCACGGGGAGCTTGCCTGTCCCCTGGTGGTCTGTCCCCCCCACATGAGTTTATCTCCTCTCCTCCCTTTCTCCCCTTTTTATCCCTATCTATTTATCTCTTTTTCTTTCCTCTTGAGGGTCTGCAGATAGGCTAGTCAAGAGTTGAGGTGTGTATGGTTATCTTGTGACATTCATCTGAGGAGGTGGGACCTGTTCTCCTAAGTTATAATCTTGTCAGCCAGTGTTACCTCAACAAAGAAAAATATGTAGTTTCTTTTTGAGATGGGAGAGAATCTTTTACACTTGGCCCCTACATTTCTGGTTTTGGAACCCAGGATCTCTTTCCCTTTTGGCAGTTTTCTGACATGAAACCCCTACGGCTTATTCACGGATTTGTTAAAAAAAAAAAATCCCACATCTGGTTTACCTGCTCTGCCAGGCACACACACCTCTCATGGTATTTGTTCTTTTGGTTTCAAGAATAAAGCATCGCTTTCCTTCCGTTATCCCGTTTTATTTGCCCCATCACCTCTGCATGTTGTGCTTCTTGTTGTCCAATGTAGCCTCAGAGTCTTTTAATTTTGTGTCGCCTCTCATCTTGATAAACAAAGCAGCCCTCTGTTTTCACTAATCAGTGACATGGGATGGGGAAAGAATCTTATAAATCATCTGGTTCAGCCCCTTCCTTTTACACACTAGGAAACAGAGTTCCAAAAAACTGAAGCAACTTGCTCATCAACTGGGTTCAGAAACTAGGTTTCTTGACTTGAGAGATTTTTTTCTGATGCAGGATGGGTGACATCCTGACTTTGTGGATATTTAATTTCAGACCAAACCATGGTGGCTGTTTCCATAACCAGGAGTTAATGTTAAGTGTTGCAAAAAAAAAAAAAAAAAAAAAAAAAAAAAAAAAAAAAAAAAAAAAAAAAAAAAAAAAAAGCAGGTGCTGCTCCCCGACTTCAGTGACTGTAATTGCTCATAATTTTATGAGTAACTTTTCATAAGGGGGCAGTCACTGACTAAATTATTAGGGACTGAACTTGAATACAGTTAAAACCTAAGAGCAGAGCAATCAGGCAAAAGGGAGAAATAGTTCATAGATGTTTTTCTCACTGTTACCCTCTGCATGGAAGCTAGAACTGTCTTGATAAAAAGGGAAAAATCCCCAGACCCCACTTTAAACTGGGGCATGTTGCTCCAATGCTAAGTCTCCCCAGATGTTCCAATAACACACCAGCAGACTGACTCCAGGCTCTCCTCTGTCTGCGTGTAGATTGGTCTCCAGAGCAAGGGGGTGGCGGAGGGGGGTGGTGGAAGGGTTAGAAACAGCAAAGCCTAGAACCTGCTAATGACGCCCCCTTGTCCAGGGCTCCTTGGCTTGGTGCGGTGTTAGTTCTCAGCCTGGCAGCGACTCAGTTGGCCTTATGGTGGTTTGTGGTATAAACAAGAGACCCTTTGGGGTTACTAACAAATGGCCTGTCCTTCTGTCCCCAGGCTCCTGCTTGTCCATCATGCCCTCAGACTCAGGAAGCAGCAGCTCCCTCAGCAGTGTGGGTGAGTACCATCTCCTGGAAACCCCTCCTTCCAGGAGGATACCAGGTGGGTCGGGGTTTGAGTGTGAGCTGGGGCAGCCCTGGGTTCAAGGGATGTCAGGTTATCCATGGGGTCATCTGCTATTAAATCCACTCATATTTTCTCTCATCATCAATATGTCCTCTTGCAAGAGGGTGGTCCTCAGGAGGGGGAGTGTCCCAGGACCCCACCCCCACCTCAAGCCAGAGAGATCCAAGACACCTAGGACTACGAATCCCAGAATGCCATCATCACCGAAGAAAGGACACTGAGGACTGAGGGAGGAGTTAAGGAGGGGTTTTGGGACTTAAAAACCAGGCCTGGGGTGTGGGAGAGCCCCTATTGTCCATGGTGTGGATTTGCCAGAGTTTTTCCTGAGTATACGATAAGATTGTACCTCAGCGGAACTGGTAGAACGCATTCACCGATTTGTTCTTTATCTTTTTTCTTTCCCTTTTTGTAAATAAACCCTTTTATTAATTTTATTTATTAATTTTATTGTGTGTGTCTGCAGTTGAGCCTTTTAAGTATCATTGAAGTGTATAGTGAGAACCCAGACAGGCACCCCACAGGGTTACCCTGTAACACTCTCAGTGGAGGAGGATAGAAGTCTGGCTCCGGTGCTGGGAGGAAGCTGGATGCTGGTGGGAAGAAGTGTTTTGCCATGACTTTCCTTTGTCAGGGCGTAGGACTTCTCAGTGAGCCTCTTGTCCCCCTACTTTGTCAAGGTAATAGTGACAACTGACCATGAGACTGCCCCTTTTGGGGCTATGCTTTGTAAGTAGGAACAGCACATTGGGCATTGTGTTTCCTTGGGGATGGGAAAAACCAGTTCAGGCTGAAATGGATGTGTTTCTTGGAGGCCATAGTGTGAGGCCACCTGCTTGCACTGAAGATGCCCTGTAGGAAGGTTGTAAAGGTCTCCCAGCCTCCACACGCGCCCGGGACCCATCCTCTGGGCCCCATCACCTCCGTGTAACACCCCTCATGCAGTTTCTGCTGTCCTGACTGACCTAGTGGTGATTCGAGAGGTTTTGAGTTGGAAGGGCTCACAGAGGTCATCAGGCTCAGTTATTTTGTTTTTTCCCATATAGACAGAAGGGGTGGTTGACTCCTAGAGAGGGGAGGTCTCCGGCCTGAGACTCCAGAACTACCCAGGGGTAGAGTTTGCTGTGTTCACTCAGCTGACTCTTATAGAACAGCCTGCTGTGCCAGTGGTGCTTGGGACACAATGGTGAACAGGCAGCTGTCCCTGTGTGTGTGGATCTGA